>JAIPRL010008248.1:0-20809 GCA_025469235.1 Pemphigus obesinymphae | reverse complement strand
AGTTTTTTTTTTCTTGGTTTTAATCTAAGACGGTAATTTTACCTATTGTTTACACCTAATCTATTACTGAGATAACATTTAATCGGTTAATTGACACCAATCAAAATAATTTCATTTTAAATACTATATTACTATAGCTAGACAATAGGCAGGTACAAATTCCCAAATTGGGGTAGATTGATAGGGTATATGACTCGTCAAAAGTTTCATTTTTATATTAAAAAAAATGTGTTTAAAACAGGAAATTTGTCGGATAATATTTAGGAGTCGCGCAAGACGCACCAAGTTTCAATGTTTTATTTAGGCTCAAAATAGGCGGTTTTAAGGTCTGCTGTTTCTATTATCGGATTTACAACTTTTTAATATGAACAAAATTTACTTTCTATTGTGCCAAAAAGCCAACAAAAACATTTTTGTCCACCTGCGAAAATTGTATGTTCTGAGGTTGTCCAAATTTATATAAACTATTGCAAGTGGCCATAGCAATACCGATTAGTTTAGCTACCTGTGAGCGGAGCTTCTCCGCGATTAAATGTATAAAGACATGATTCAAAATCGTTTTAATACTCTGTCAATTTTATACATTGAAAATCAGATATGAAGAAATTCTTAAAATGTTTTCCAAAACTAATGGAATAATTAAGTTAAATTAATGTTTTACTATTTCCTTAAAAAAGTATAAATCTATAAAAAAGATGATTTTGTTGAAAAAAATAGTACCTATCAAGTGTGAAAAAATAATATGCTTATATTATTATGTTTTATATATTTTTTTATTTTTCAATCACTAAATATACTGAAAACTAAATTGTACCACATTATTTAATTTAAATAAATCTTTATATAAAAATAATAATTATAAGCACTACCTATTATGTAATATTCAAATAAAAATAATTGCATTTAATTTGTATGTATAAGTACCTACCTACCTATTTTAATAATTCAATTAAAACTAAATAAAATAAAATATCAATTGATTTAAATTTGTATGTGAACATGAATGAGATTTGATATAAATAAATGTGTAAACTAATTGATTGTTAATTTATAATTAGGAGGGGATGTGGGGCGAGGAAGGCGAAGAACCTCTTTCACGTCTCTTTTAATTGTACAAATTATCAGCCCCCCCTAAAATTTTCCATGGATTTCCGCCTATAATAGGTACCTAAAAACAATTTAAAATGTAGGCTTGAATTCAATTTACCACGCAACTCGCTAATTAAAATTTTTTTTTTTTACAGACAGTTTTGATTTATGAAAATTATGGTGAAGTTAAAATGTGGCGATCAGACTTATTTCAGAAGTAATAGTTAGAGTAAGTTTGAATTAAAATCTATTTTCTTTCCCTGGGGGTTTGGGGGCTGAACTCCCAAGTTAAGAGGTATATAGGATCTCTAGTGTAGCTACGAGAGATGATAGTCGTATTGAGGGGTTATCCTCATGTATTGATTGTTTGTTCGTTATATCACCGGTCTATCTGAATGGTAGAGACAATACTGTTTTTTATTTTATGTAATCAATAAGAGCTATAATAATAATTGTCTTTGTTTATTTGTATTTTATTTATTAAGTTTTCCTGAACTTGATCATACATTGTACATAAAATACAGAACTACAATTTTGTTAAGTTAATAATTTGCAATTATTCATTACAATAATAACAAATGAAGTAAAACAATTACTTAGAAGTTTATTTTTATAGTGTGCAATATTTTAATTGTGAATGTCGGCAATGGGTAAACCATGATTACAACCTGAAGCTGTGATTATAAATCAAAATATTTAGGAATGATGATAAAAAAACCAAAGTGAGTATATTTAAGCCTATTATAGTGTTTTGCGTTATCTCAAACTTAGTTTCCACTGGTACGATGTGAGTTTCTCAGTGTTTTCATCAGTGCAGAAATATTATAGCTTATATGATTGAATAGTTGTTATCATACAGTTTTGATTATCAATTGTAATTATAACTACAGCTTGTGCTGTTTCATAATGTTTTTTCAAGAAGGAACACAAAAAACTAAACTACTGCAAAAATGAATTGGTTGATGAAATACACTAACCTTACAAATGTGTAAATATATGATAAATGCTATTCGGTTAACTTGGTTGGCTTGAAATTACTTCCAATATTTATTAAATCAGTTTTTTGCAGTAGTCTTAACTTTAATATACATTTATATTTAACTTGAGATACTCATAAAGTATCTCTGAAATGTTGGGTTCATTAAATCATATCACAGTAGCTTTGATGAGTACTAAAAGTTATTATTTCTTTGTGACGACTCTATAATAGCATTTACTACTAAATATTATTATTCTAAATAAAATGGTTATGACATATCCAATTAATACTTTATCACAACTATCTATTATACTATATTATTATTACAATATATTGTAAACAAACATTATATGTATTGTTTAAAAAAATATTATGTTTTTTATCAACTCTATTGAATATTTTTTCGGATAATTACTATTTTATTTTTTTAAGTTAGTTGAAAACATTGTTAAGTAAAGTGAGAATGTATTTTAAGATTTTGTGAATGTATTGAAGAATGTAATTTTATTTAAGACTGTGTTGCAATTTTTATTAAACAAGAGTACAACAAGACACATTGGTCTTAAAACATAACTAAAATATTGAAAAGTTAATTTGTATTTGTCCTTTTATATAAAATGTGTAAATTTACCTAAAAGTATTTAATTTTTTTATTTTTTTTTTAGCGTACAATATTTAAATATCACAGATGTTGGCACTGAACTATTACTCTAACCTGAATATTTGTGAAAACTATGAACATAACTAAAAGTTGTGTTTAGACATCAGCACATGAAGGTATGATTATAGGAAAACCGAATAGTATATTTGAGTTATTTAGTTTTGCTTAGTCAACTGAGACATACTTGTAATATTTATGAAATTAATATCTGCAATAGTCTCAATTTGAAAATACATTTATAAATAACTTGAGGTACTCACAAAGCATCTGTGAATTGTTGAGCTTATTAAAATCATATCACAGATACCTTTGATGAATACTAAAAGTTGATATTCTTCAGTGAAGTATCTACAATTATATTTATTATTAAATATATATTATTTTCATCAAAATGGTTA
This sequence comes from Pemphigus obesinymphae, assembly GCA_025469235.1. Lineage (NCBI taxonomy): Eukaryota > Metazoa > Arthropoda > Insecta > Hemiptera > Aphididae > Pemphigus > Pemphigus obesinymphae. The sequence goes on along the minus strand of JAIPRL010008248.1, from coordinate 17,682 downwards.
TAATATATCACAGTCATTTTTGAATGATTGTTTATTGTTATTATATATATATATATATTTTTTTTTTATACTGATAAAACCAATTTATGAATAGTAATAATAAAAAGATTTTCATTAAATCATTTTATTATTATTTTTTATCCCAGTTAGCATGATGTAACAGACTAAAATTTATGATGATGTTTAGTTTGTCAGTCCATTGAAGTGGATTTGTAACAAAACAAGTATCGCATAGCTATCTCTAAAAACAAATGCAATTGCGTTAAAATCTCAATCCTAATTAAATATTTTGTTTAAAATAATATTCATTTTTGATTGTTTATAGCTAATCAGAAGATTATCTATACATTTTAAATTGCAAGAAAATGAAAAACGTTGGTCATGAAGTATATTAATGATTACAAATCCCAGGAATTCCAAGGAATAATTTTGACATAAACAATATGGATCAACTTATTAAGTAAGTGGTTTCATGGTTTTAAAACACATTTTTACAAATTAAGTTCATCCTTTATTGACATAATAGATTTAATATATAAATTCATCTTGTAGAGAGGTAAAGACAGAAGATAAAATTGAAAATATTGGAATTACATTTTATGTCAATTAAGCCAATGAACTATGTAGGTATAATTACATGTAGGTATGATTACATTTTTAATGCTTAAATTATATACATTTTTGGAATAAATTGAATTAAAATATAATTTAAGAAATAATCATGTTAAAAGTCAAAATACAAATTTTGGTTTTGATACCCATTAAACATTATAAAAAAATATCTCATTTCTCAGTTAAGGTTTGTTAGGAACCCAAGTCACGTATTACAAACCAGTAGCTATCCCAATAGTTGTGAATAGTTGTATAGAAAAAATATATATATGTGTAGGAGCTATTTTATTTTGCCTCCAGTTACAATTTTGAATATGATCAATATCTGAATGACAAACTCCTATAACATAATATAATTTAGCAATACAACATAGCTTACATACTTAATGACTATCTCATAATGAATAATTTTTTAAAATTTAATACCTGCCTTTTTTAAATACATTTTTGATAATATTATGAAAAACAAAAGTCGATTTTAAAATAACATGATCTATCATTATTATATATTCTCACCATATTCTCTGTCAAATATTTCTAAATGTACTGTACCTCATTTGTCTTTTATTATTCTACTTGTATTCTCTATTCTATATAAATCTAAAAAGCCTGTATTTAAAAATGGTTTATATGATAGCATACAGATTATAAATTAAAATAAATAGGTATAGGTAATTAATATGTTAACCTGGTATGTAGACATATTCATAACTATACTCTGTCTAGCGAAAGAACACTCCGGTTCTACACATGCAGACTGAAAACCAACCGACAACTGAGCCGCCATACCCTAGGTCCCTGAGAACACTATGGCTGGGCACATGTGGGAATGTGTGAAACCGGACCGATTTTGGTCGGTACACAGCGCTTTTTCTCGCTGGACAGAGTATAGTAAATTAATTTTCCCTTTAATAAGGCTTAATAAGGTTTTCTAATAAAAACAACAACAGTATGTTGAAATCTTATTAATAAATAGCTATAAAAATAGTTATAAAATGTAGTGCCTCATATCGTCCAAGTTTATGCAGAAGCATAGTTATCGAGAATAAGCTCTCAAAGATTACAAAAACTTTTAAAGTTTCCCAAATGGAATAAATTCATTTTTCCTCATATAAAATAGGTATTTTGTTGTGATGTATTTGTGAATAGTAAAATATTTAGTATTTTCATTTGATAATTATCTGCACAAAACTTATTACCAAGTTGGACTTGGTGCCTTTTGCATGACCAGTATTTTGTGTGTGTTTAAAATTTACCTTATATCAAGTAAGAAACAAAAAAATGTATTACTATACAATTATTAGTATTATAAAAAATATAGTTTTATAAATAAATTACAACATAATATATATTTAACTTTATTTGTTTAAAGAATTAATAAAATATATTCAAAATAACATTTTTCCTTTCTCAAATAAATAAAAACAAAAAAACAACTTTAAAATTAGAAAATGGAAATTCTTTTTTTTTTTTTAATGAACTTCAAAATAAATTATTTATCTTCCTTTAACCAATTAATAATAATAAAATATAAATGTATAATAATTATTATTATAATATAAACTTATTTATACAAGTTAGAATAACAGTCTTTTGAAATAATCTGCTTAAAAGAATTAAAACGTTTCACACTAATTATAAAATAAATTGTTTTCTTTTCTTTATTCAACTAATTAACAAAAAAAATTATAATAATAATTATCATTTTAGCATAAGATTAACAGTCTATTCAGATAATATTTTGGAACTCAATTTCTGATAAATAGTGTTTCATTCTGAATTAGTATCATTGTCCATGGTACAGAATTTATATACATTATATTTGTAATCTTGCACGTGATTTGTATTGACTGTGTTAAATGATTTAAATATAACATTTAGATTATAGAAATCATAATTATTTTGTTAAATATATTATCTCATTACATCAGAAATCAAACATCTATCGGCGAACTAGTTACTAATACAACATAAATAAGAAATGCAATTAAGCAGCTCAATTTGAATGACAATCTGAATAGATTTTCAGAAGTATGAGGTATGCTAATAAAATGCTTATTTAACTAGTTTGCCGATACATGTTTGATTTTTGATATAAACAGAAAATATATTTAACAAAATAATTATATTAAACAATAGATTGGTTCTAACCCATAGTTATTTTGAATTTTATATGCTTTTTATGGATTATAAACTATTACAATTTTTAAATTAATATTTTGTTTTGACTATCATTTTAGTATGGGCATAAAGTATAATATATTACATGAATTATACAATTTTATGCTTTTATACTTTTATACCTCTACTCTTAATTTTTTTTTAATTGTAAAACTTTTATAATTTTTTTTTATACTTACTTTCATTTTTTTTTTTTTATAAACGTTTATAATATTTATACTTTTATTAATTTCTCTATTATATTGTTTACACTTACATATCAACATCACTTAATTTTTAGTTATTTCAATATATTTGTAATTAAATTATTTTTCCGTATTTTCCTTCCAAAGACATTAAGTTTGGTCCATAAATAAAGTTATTATTCAAAAATTTGACTTAACCTGTCTTCCATAGAAAATTTTTGGCAATTTAAATACCCTCTAGTTGCTGTGTGTTGGGTGAACTTGAGTAGTTGAAATGTAAATATAATATATACCACCATATCCATATTTAATAATTGTATTTGTATCGACAATATCTTTAAATTGACTGAAATAAAAATAGTTGGTATTGTTAATAAATATTTATGTTATTATTTATTTATTATAGGTAACAACTTGAGAGTAATGAAACCAACAGCACTGAAACTAACTCTCTAGTCTCTGGAAACACTATTTGGATGGCATTAATCAAGCCACTCTCAGTGTCTGTAATTATTATAATGATAATGTAATAAAAAAAATTCAGAACCACAAAAGATCATAAATCATTGGAAATGACTTCAAAGTAAAATGTGTACATATTAATAAAATATAATTTTCATTGTCAATATTTAAGTTAATATACTAAATCAACTTTCATTATTTTAGTCCTAAACTTCCCCCTTAATTCTATCTCTCGCATCTTCTTCACTTACCCTTACTTTTCTTATATCACTCTCCATTACTTCTCCTATCTTTCAATCAATATACATTTCCTTTGGTAATCTTACTGCCTTAGTCTGTTCCCTCCTTAATACATGCGTGAGCCATCTCAATCTATTCTCCCTTATTTTGTCAACTATCTGAGCTACCTCTTATAAAATTAACCAAATAATTAGGTAATATAAATAATAAATATTATAGTATAATTTTGCGATTAATCACTATAGAACACAAAATGTATTATTATATTATTACATTCTGATATTATTGAAGAAATTTCTTGCCAATTGTTTATTTTATTGAGTTTAAAATTATTTTTACAGTTTTTACTTTTAAAGAGTATTTTACCCATATCTGGTTATTATGAGTATATATGGGATTTTTGTTTACACCCTCTATACAAATATGCAGTGTTGAGACCTATCTAGATCTATATATTCATGGCTAAATATCTAAGTGTGATAGCAATACTTGCGTTTTTGTTTAGTTGTGTCATTCATGGGATGAAAATAAAAGTTTGACAGTAACTACTGATGATTTTTAAATGTATACAAGTGTATACATTATAATTTATTAATTTTATCAACAGATGACATAGTATTCTTGCATAGCTTGGATCTCTAACATACCTAGATATTTAGCCATGTATTCATTTAGTTAAGTTATATAGATGAATATTTATTTATATTTTCTAGATAAGAGTGACAAGTTATCTAAACTATTATCAGACCTACATTAATCTCCCATATTCCACTGTTCTTGACGGAAACGATCCTGTGACCTTTAAATATATAGTGAGCGCCAAATTGGCTTCTTTTTAGAACTAATTATTAGACCAATAATCGGTGGCATATATACAAATAACATAATAAACAAAATATGAGCTATTTTTTCTAGTATATTGGGTTTACACAAGGATTTTAAATATATACTTCATGTATAAAAATACTGATGCATAAGATCTTGGCGGTGGAAGTGACGCTTTTGTATTGTTTTGTGCTATTATTTTAGATAAAAATTGTACGTATATTGAATAAATTTATCTTGATGGTTTTTTAATTATTTTGATTTATGTTGAATTTCCATTATGATTAATAATATGAGTGCCTATAATTTTTAATTTTTATAAAAGTATTATATTATTAAACTTATCGTTTCCAGTTATGTATGTTTTAAAAAATGTAGTGGTAATTAAATTTAATTGTTAATTTTATGTTATTTCATTTTGGAAGATCCGTTCTTATCCGATGTTTACATTATGATACATTTGCTAACTGGAGTACTATATACAATTACACAATGTAGATTCCATAAACATTTTAAAATACATTGGTTGTTATAACAAGTAAAGAAATAAATAAATTCCAGATCACTGCTAAAAAAAAAAACTAAAAATGGGTCTATATTCGAGAATATATTCCATTAGATTGAAAACATACAATTATCATTGAAAAGATTTAAATGTTTGTTTCTAATAGTTTTTTTTTTTTGTAGTTTGTGTAGAATATAAACTGATAAAAATGTACACAGGCAGTATATTATATCGACCCCGTAAATCAGTTGGCTATGATACCTGAGGGGAACAGTAGTGCCAAAAATACGGTCAAATTTAAGAACTTTGATATTTGTAAACCATAGGTACATATTTATATTAGTACAGAGCACAGCTATAGACATTATAGTATCTATAGCCGTGGTACAGAGCCATAAGTCGTTTTAAATAAAACATTTCTCACCGATTTCTTTACTATACTTACTAGATAACGAACTTATTATCATTATTCTACTCATTGCTGTGATATATACAAATTTAAAATTCTTTAATTTGACCGTATATTTGGTAATAGTCCTCGGGTATCACGACCAACTGATTCACAATCCAGAAGTTTCCACTCCCATTCTGATATTATCTATGCGTGCATGCAGATTTTACACAAATTAAAATTGTATGGATACCCGACTGGCTAAGTCGCTATGATATACCCGTAGTCATTGTGGTCACCAAATTGAATGTCGATCAGCTGTCTTGGGTGAATCTACTACATGAAGAAACATACGCTTTAGTCAAGACACAGAACAGTGTCAAACTAAGTTGTACAATAATACAAACGATAACTGTTTTTCTTAAGTATGGTCTCACTGATTTGTATATTTAATCCGCCTGGAGCGCTATTAAAATTTTTCTAATGTAGGATTTCTATGAGTCAGTTTGGCGACCCCTTTATAATACCTCGATGGGTATCCATACTATTAGGGTTATGTTACTACCTGTATTTCTGTGTAAAGTAAATGAGTGACCTTGGATGTTGAAAATAACAGCTATTTAAAATTTTTATAACAGATATTTTACTGTAATCAGTGATTTGAAGATACTTGCATTAATTAATACATATAAATATATATAATATATAGCGGAATTACCATTACTAACTTCAGGGTGAGTCCTCAGTTTTACGTTCGACGGTAACTTCAAGGCACCGATCCTCAGTTTTTGTAAACAAACTGTTATCACCTTAAGTGATATTTCAATAATGTTCTATCATACTATCTTAATCCGTGTTTTTAACAACTGAGGTTAGAAAACAAAACTAATGTTCCATGAAAAAACAGACAAACAATAATATTCTATAGGCTACCATTTTGTCATGCGCAGAAACTTGTTGACAGCTGTTACTTGTTGTGCCTACGAACACTTATTACATTCCGTCTCGTCGTTCTTTGTTCGTTTTTTGTGCCGCTATAATCATTTTTATATTTTCGTTTCCTTTCTAAAAGCACACTAATTTTTAATGTCGGTGCCTTAATTTGTGTGCATTTTGTATTACGTATAGTTTATATTGAATCGCGGTAGGTATATATTATAGTTATATTATATACGAATGATATAGATACATTATACATTTATATCATTTCTTGACTTTCGTCATCGGACGTTTGTGCGTATTTCTTTTGTTTTATATCAACGCGTCTACTTAGTATTAATCGATTGATCATGTTTTTAAATTATTTCTATCCAACGTTCGAGTGTAGTTCATTTGATTTTATCGTATTATAGCAATCTTTTGTAACAACTTAATTTTGTTAGTTGTTTACATACCTACCTATAAATATACATTTATTTGAATATTATATTTAAATATATTTTTTAGACTGTTGGTGTGGAAGACCTAGTAATTTTTGTCTTTAGACATAAAAACGTGGAAGATTGGTTTACATACTTTTTTATGCCTGATTACAATTTTGAAGGGGTATGTATTATTACCATTTTTTTTATGTCAGTTATAGTAAAATAAATTTGTTTGTTACATGCAGTAAATATCACTCCTATTATCCCCTCACCACTATTTTGTCCTTAATTTTTCTTTCTTTCCTTTAATATACATGTAAGCCATCTCTATCTATTCTCTCACATTTTGGCTACAATTGAAGAAACTGCTATACTTCCTCTTATGTACTTATTTTTTATTTTGTCTTCTCTAGTCACTCCACTTATCTACCTTCACATTTTTATTTCTGCTTTACTCATACTTTGTTCTATCTTCCTATCTATTTCCCAACATTCCGATCCCTATATTATTGCAGGCCTAACAACTATTTTATAAAATTTACCTTTAAACCAAATTTGAATTCTTTTGTCACACAAAATACCTGCCACCTCTCCACTTTATTAATCCTCTCTAAATCCTGTATTGCATATCTTGCTTGAAACTACCATACTTCTAAAAATGGTAAAATGGATCCTAAATACTTAAACCTCTCAACATTACCTATCAACACTTAACCTTATTCTTAATTTTCCCTATTCTTTTCATGTTCCTGTTTTCTATAAACAGTTTCATGTCATTTGATGGTGGTTTAATGAATGGGTATCATAAGAACGATGTAATTTGGTCACAGGTAATTTAATTACCCTAAAAGAGCTAAAAGATTGCGGATTATAAGAGTGTAAAGTAAAAATAGTATTATAATATTATAACCAAAAAAATATTATTCCAAATTATTACATAAAAAATAATTATTATAAATAAAACAAATATAAAACAATTATTTTTAACTGTAACTACTCCAAGAAAAGAATGCTTAGTTCATCGTGATGTGTTAGCGATTTCTTTCATTTTGTTTACAAACTCTTCGCATTTTACTTTTTATGTTTTTAATATCAATTTTGTGTAAATGCGACCATAACAACTTAATTTTTTATAATTATTACATTTCAATACAATTCTATCTTTATCGTTTTTTATTTTCGATCAATTTATTTTTTGTAAACTAATAATTTTTCATTTTTTTTACTCGAAAAATATTTTAATGGCATTATGATATTTTAAAAAATAATATAATTCTTATGCACAATATTATCACGCTATTTTTTACCGTAATTAAATTGCTGGCAACCAAATTATATTGCTCTTATGTACTCATATTTTCTGTTTACCCAAACTAATCCTTAATCATTTACGTTCAAGAACCTTCCTACCCTTATTTAAATTTACTGTTCATTTCCTTATTACTAAAGTATTATATCATCTGCAGACAGTGTGCACAGTGGTACTTCCTTTGGAAATCGTTTGTTATTTCAACCATTACTAAATTAAATAAGTAAGTACTCAAAGCTGAATCCTTGTGTATTCTTACTCTAACACTAAAATCTTCAGTTTCTCAACATAATTTCTTTACTCTTTTTTTCATCCTTTCATACATGTCCTTAATTACAATCACATATTCTTTTGGTAATCTTTTCTTCATTAATGGCCACTAAGAAACTGTTATATGCCTTCTCTAAATTAAAAAAATACTAAGCACAACTTCCTTGTCTTTTTTCTGTACTTCTCCATTATCTGTCTCATATAAAATGTTGGCTTCATTATGGACCTCACACGCTTAAACTCAAATCGGGTTTCTTGTAACAAATGTCCCGTTTCTTATTTTATCTATTTTTATCTTTTTCTATATATTCATATATTTGTTCATTGTTTTAAATTATGTAATAACAATTTAGTATTATAAATTAATTTAATAATGATTCTTATCATTATAATATACATAACCTGTATTAATTAATTATATTATGTTATAAATTAATGGGTACCTTTAATTTTAGAATTAAGATTTATCATAAAATATGACGTCACGAAAAACAGAAATCGAACAAATTGAAGCATCTTCTAGTTCAGCTATTTTGATATCAGATGAAGATGATTTGGGATCTGAAGATGTTGAAATCCCTGGAAACAGTCATCCAGAACGTCCTAGGTCACCAGGTGTGACAGAATGTTCAATCTGCCTTCAAGAGATTACTAACCGTTGTCATTCAAATTCATGTACACATGAATTCTGTTTTGACTGCTTAAAACAATGGTCAACTGTAAGTTAATTTAATAATAAATAATTAACTATAATAATTAGTGATTTACAAATTGCTAGATTTTCAAAAATCAAACTCAAAATTAAAAATATTTAAACCAAACTAAACACAAAATACTTCTGTTCGAATATCGAACCAAGAAAAACCAAATTTGAATTTAATTAGTTGGAAAACGAGGAAAAAAAAAATCAAAAATGTTTAAACAAGTATTTTTTTTTTCTGTAGTTAAGATGGCTAATTATTTTTCCTGTAATATGAGTACCTATTATTGATGAACTTTTTTATCGTATTATATTATATGATGTATAAAAATTATTTACGAACCATATATTCATATTCCATATGCTAAATATAGAACAATCTTTATAAATATATAAAAAATTTGATATTAGTATCGATCACAGATTATTATACCAATTTTCGGGGTTGGAAGCAGCAAACATGAAAAATATACATTAATCGTAATTTGTATACTAATATTCAGGGTAGGATACAAAAAAAAAGATTATTTTGTCATCTTATTAATAATACAATGGTACTCAGTAAATTGGTATATCAGTATTAATTTATTAATTTTTTTATTATTTTATTAGGGAAAAAAGAAGCTCTTAAGTACCCAATTTTTAAATCGATTAAGTACTTAATTGAATTAAATATTTTAAATTTTTAATAAAGTTCAGTTTGGTCCTGGTTCATTAAAATTTGAAAAAGTTTGGTTCAACTTCAAAAATCTGAGTTCTTAAAATCACCAAATTAATAATACTTAAATAACATGTTATGTATAATATTATTAATATTAAAGCTATAACTAACTATACAAAATTTCTTATGTTATAAAATATATTATTATGTAAAAATATGTTTATAATTTGGGAACTTGTGGATTTTTCTAACAATAAATTGAAGACTTAATTCCACAAAAATATTTACTTTATTTTGGTAAAATATGATCTCATTTCATCGTTCGAAGGAGAGATAGGCAGTAACCGGTTTTTGTTTAAAATATAAGGATTGTCGGCTGCCATTATAGACGGCCAGTCGTTATTGTGTACTGAAGATGTTAACTTTGTTACTGAAATAGGTATTTACCAAAATAAAGTAAATATTTTTGTGGACTTGAGTCTTCAATTTATTATTACGTAAAAATACTATAAAATTTTTTCCAAATTCTCTATATACTATGTAGAGTAATATTTTGTTTTATTCACACTAATTAATATACATAATAGAGCTTTGTATGGTCCAGTCTTTGCCGGTCTGAACCTGATTGTAGTATGGTTTGGTCTTTCTATGTAAAAAATATTGGTTCGATTCAGTTTGGTTTTAATTATTTCAAAATATTTCTGTTCAGTTTGATTACAAATAATTTTATGCAGTTCGATCCAAATAAGCTTCAAATCCAAAAAAATGGTTTAGTCCAGTGTACCCCGGCGATGGACGAAAATCATCCACCACGCATATGCCGGTATTATACACAACTACAGATAAAAGTGTTATATTATAATAGATGCGGTGTTTGAAAATAGTCAACAAATATTGACGCCTCGTATGCTAACATAGCTTTGCTCGACAATGAATAGGTATAGTGATTAGCAGGGTGGAAATTGGAGGCCACTGACTCGACGGGGTAGTAGGTACTGATAATAATGGCCACCCATCTGCCAGTCATCGAAGCAAGTCATTGATTTGAAATTTAACGTCCTGGCTATTATAAACATTGAGTCAAACTTTCTCGATATAAATATGACACCGCGGTTAGGTATACCACGAAAGCGTTAAAAAAATATCTAATGCCTTACAGACTGGTTTTGTTACTGCGACGCGACGGTTACAAGTACTCCTCTCGTATGTTATTATATACATGAGGTATATGGATGCACATGCACCTGTCATATTCAATATCATGTCGCGGTAGCTGTCGAGTTTGTGATAAAATAAATAATTATACATTGATTCAATTTATTTATAATTATAGATAAACATATAGGTATTATTTTTGTACTTTGTAATTTAGAATTAATGTACACTGTAGGTACACACAATTTGTATAGTTGTATAGGGTGTTAATACAAAACTTGCACATTTAGAGAAAACACCACTGATAATAACATAATTAAACAATAACATAATATATAATTAAATACAATTATAATAATATTCATACAATATCAAATAATATTTTGTATATTAAAAATTTAGAAATTGGCAAATACTATAATTTGTATATATATATATTTTATAGGTATAGGTACATTATAAATATATACTTTGAAGAAACGTTTTTTGTTAAATAGAATTGTTTAGAAATAACAATATTCATTTAATTTATTAAACATAATTTTTCATTACCTATCAGACAATTTATATAAATTATTAAGTGTTCTTATATCATAGGTAGGTAATTTAAATATTTGATGAAAACTGGCTTAGCTAAAACTTTTCCCAAGTTAATGGAACAATGTATACTATATTTATTGTAACGTGTACACTGTACATAGTACCTATTCATGTAGTTATTGAAAAAATACATGTGGGTACTGTTCTAAATATCACTCTTAGATAGGTACCTACTTAGCCAACTTTATACTTTATATATTATAGTCTTTAACTATAAGTTATAACTATTGAATATAAATTTTGAGTAGCTATAAACAATTATATTGAGTAATGAGTACACTATATTATAATATAATGTAATATCTGTCAATTATACTGGGAATGTTTTAGATATGGTAATACTGTTGTGGTGTGTGTCTTAGAAAACTTGATAGTGGTACTTATTCACTTGATAATATAATTATTTTAAACAATCTGTTATAAGTTATAATAATTCAATGTAATCCACACATATTATTAAATGTTTCATGTTAAATAAAGTTAATGTATAAAAATCAAATGTTAATTATTGTTGTAAATAAATATAAAATAATACATGGCAATGTATAAAAACAATAATTGTTGATGGGTGCAAAAAAAATTCACTTGGATAAAATAAAAGATGACTGGAAATCTTGCTGAAAATTTCTGAATCGTTAAACAAGAAGTTAAAATCTATTTCGAAGCATCTGAGTCATTTACTAAAAAACCAGTGACGCAAGTATGAATTATTTTAAATTAACTTGGTGCAGAAGGATTAAAAATATATAATACTTTAAAAATTCTTGAAGTAACAGTTTTTAAAATTTTAAAATTATTGGAGGCCTATTGTATTCTTAGAAAAAATGAAACAATGGAATTATATAAATTCTTCACCCGCAAGCAAGTGGAAAGCAAGAGCTTTAATAAATTGTATGCAGATTAAAGAGAATTTATAAAGTTGTGTGATCTTGGTAAATGTGAAGATAAGCTACTAAAATCACAAATTGTGCTAGGAATTGTAGACTGTGATCTACAAGCAAGATTACTAAGACAAGATCGTCAAACATGGTCAAATAACCGAACAAATGGAGATCAACTGTAAGCTGGTCCAAGATGAAGAAAAAAAAGTTTACACTTTTGAAAAAAGTGAAAAGAAGACGAATAAAAATGTATCAAGACAAAATGTTGAAGATGAGAAGAAAAAAACAGAAGAAAACAAAAAGAAAACATATCAAAGAAATAATTATTACAAAAAGAACGATAAGATAAATAAAAATGTTAAATATATAAATAATTGTAATTATTTTGGGTTTTCACATAATGTAAGAGAATGTTCTGTATTTGGGAAAAGTTGTAATAATTGTGGGTTTGCAAATCATTTTAAAAATAAATGTAAAAGAGAAAAGTCTAAGAGTCATGGACAAATTAATAATGTTGATGTAGATAATTACGTGTCAATAGATAAACTTAGATTTTTGAATGTAGCTTTAGGGTAGTAAATCATAGTTGGAAAAATTAAGATGAATGGCATTGAAACTAATGTTAAATTAGATACTGTGGATAAGTGGAACCAAACATTATTTCAGAAGACTTATTTAAACAAATTAAAAATTTAACTTTGAATAAAAGTAGTGTAATATGATCATGATGAAATAATTAATAATATAGTTGAAAGAGCCCGTATAAATAAAATAAAATTTAATATTAAAAAATTTCAATATATTGTGCCAATGATGTTACATTCTTGGGATTTATATTTAATAAGGATGGTGTCACGCCTGATCAAGATAGGATTAGAGTAATATGGGAGTGGAATAAACAATGTCAAATGACCTTTAGTAGACTGAAAGAAATGTGTAATATTCCTACATTGAAAAATCATAACAGTAAGATTGAAATAGAAATTCAATGTGATGTGTCTGATAAAGAATTAGGTTGTTGTATATTTTAGAAAAAAAGTCCTGTATATTTTGCATCGAGATGTCTGAGTGAAATGCCAAATAGAAAAATAAATGTTAGCTATTACATTTGCACGCATAAAATTTCATTCATTAATTTATGGTACAAAGGTTAAAATATTTACCCATTATAAACCATTATTGATTATAATGAAAAAATACATATGTAAGATTCCCAATAATCAATTAAAAATATCGAGACTAAAGCTTTTAATTTATTAAATAGACTTATAGTATTTACCAAGTCAATATATATGAATATTGCGGACCTCCTTAGTAGAAATTATGTAAATAGGAGTGATAGAATGAAGAAATATTATCAGGTGTATTATATACTGTGAGTGAGGCAATGGTAAGTTGTAAAAATTCAAAAGAACGGAAATTTATTACGAAAACACAAAATGATGAAGTATTAGGGAAAGTACTGAAGTATTGTCATATAGGACGGCCAAAAAATATCAAGGATGTAGGAAAGTCAAAACATTTTTTGAAATTAAAGAATGAAATTATAAGTATTGAAGGACTATTGTATTATCAAACTAAATTATTAATTTCAAGAACACTTGGAAAATATATAATAGAAAAGTTACATGAGACACATATGGGTATTATAAAATCCATAACAAGAGCTAAACAACTGTTCTATTTTCCAAGTATAAACACACAAATTGAAAATTGAATATTGTCTTGTTCAGTATGCTTGAAATATAGCCAGTCTAAAATGAAAGAGTCTATGTCATTTCATGAAATTCCAGAGTTACCCTTTTATAAGTTAGCAGTAGATATACTACATTTTGGTAGACAAAGTTATTTTGTTATTATAGAAGATTACTATTCCAGATAGATTGTGTTATTAAAGTTATACAATAAAACAAGTGACTGTAATAGAGGGTTTTAAAGGATTATTTGGCAGATTAGGCATCTAGGCATCCCTAAAGAAGTAATGGCAAATAATATACCATTTAGTAGTAATAAATGTTTACAATTCTCGAAAGAATGGAATTTTAAAATAACCACATCTAGTCCATATTATGCTAAAAGTAATCAGTTGGTTGAATAAGGTGTAGATATCGCCAAAGATATGATGAGAAAAAGTAATTATACAGGGGTAGATATACAATTATATTTATTAAATTATAGAAATACACCCATTACTGGGTTACAGTATAGCCTTACTCAATTAATGCAAAGTAGAGAATTAAGAAGTATGTTTATAGAAAATAAACAAAGCCTGAAGTCTGCTGTTGCTGCAAATTTTGAGAAAACAAAACAAAATAACTAAAACAAAAACAATGGAATGATAACACTGCAAGTAGGTTAGGCGAAACATTTAATGAAGGATAATTAATTTATGTTCAAAATAAATTTAATAAAACATGGTCTTCTCCCATAGTAATAAAAATATTGATCGAACCTAGAAGTTACTTAATTAAAGATAACAGAAATAAAATACTGAGGAGAAATGTACAATGGATAAAAAAAAGAAAAGAGAATATATAAAAGAAGAAGAGATTGAGGAAAATAATGAAGATATAAAGAATAATGAGATAAAGACTGAGAGGAACATGGAGAATAATAAGGCAGAGTCTGAGAATAATGAGGAAAATTATAAAAAGACTTTATAAAAGAAGATTACATTAAAGAACAAAATAATATAAGAACTAGAAAAGGGAGAGTAATAAAAAAACCAATGCTGGGCAAGTTAGTGATTTTTTTTAACTCAATTAAGTTAAGTTAATAGAAAAAATAATAAAAGTTTAAAGTTAATAGTTATTTTTTCCTTGCGATTAAGTTAAGTTAAGATAACTTATTAACTTAAATTAAGTTAATTTTTTTTTTCGTATGAGTCAATATAACTTTGGAGATATACAGTATCTATTATTTTTTTGGAAAATACTGTTATTTTTAACTTTAAGCATTTTAAAATGTTTAATAATCATTAACATACCTAATTTTGATTATAGACACAATATGAAATCAAAATGTATCAATTATTTCAAAATTAAAAATAACTTGTTAATTAAAAGTTAATATAGCCAAATATAAGTTAAGTTAGCAAAAATTAAATATAAAAAGTTAAGTTAAAAGTTAAAATTAACTGCATATATAATGAACTACATATATTTTGTATAATGTAATTATAATATAATTAATAATGTAATTTGTTTATTAATAATTTTAGGTATCTATAATACTGGGATAAAATGTTATAAGTTATATAAGTACAAGATACTTTCAAAATATGTATCATGATATAAGATACAATTGTATCTATGATACTATCCAGCCCTGGGCTATGTTAGTCTTTTATTAGTTATGGTTCGGTCTTTATTTTAAATTATCAGTTCGGCCCAGTCCATGAAAAGTTGGAACATACAGTGCTCTAATACCTACATTATTTTATGTATTTAAATATTACATTTAAGAAAGTTTTAATTCTAAAAATGTGTACATTAATAACATAATAAATTTAAATAAAATAATTAATTTTTATTATTTTAATTGATTAGATTTCGGCTGTTTGTCCACTATGTAAAACTCATTTCAGAAGGATACATTATACATCAAGTACTACAGGTGTAGCTGAAACATATGAAGTTCCTGTACTTCCTGTAAATCAGTTGTCAATGTAAGAATATAATTTTGTAATATTTATAATAAGTATATAGACGATAAAAAGGCAAAGAGTATTTAATGACATTTCCCAAATATTTAGAAAATTTTAAAATTTTAATTGTTTATCACTTCATTTGGCCTTATTGTTAATTTATGTTGTTTATAACAGATTTTTAAAAATGTATTAAACAGCTTTAAAATTATGTGAGAACACTACCAATAAATGTATAGATACATTATTTCATCGTCTATGCGCATAAAAAAATGTATTTTAATACTTTTTGCCTTCCAGCATCGTTAAAGAATATGCTAAAGAAATCTACTAGAAAAAAAAAATGTCTAAAGTACAAAAAGTACTACTCAATTCTTTCTATCCAGAAACATAATATATACACGTACATATCCCCAGTCCGCCAATTTTGTATGCAAGTACAAAAATATTTAATAATTTGTATGTGGTTTGTATTGGTTAGTAGAAAAAAAATTTTCGTCTGTAGAAAACCGGTTTAAAAGTGATTGAAGGAAATTTCATGAGGGCTGGGGTAATGGGTCAAAATTGAAAACTCGATTTTTTTTTACGCTTTTTTCATTAATTATCGTTTATATTGTATTATAAAGAATCTTACATATAAAAGGGAATAGTGGATATGGTTCCCGTTTGGAAATGAGTCTAATTTGACTCCCATATGGTGTCTAAGCTTCGAAAACCTTGTTTACTGTATGTGTTAACAAATTTCGGTCGATTATTAAAATCCCCCCCCCCCCACAGTAAATTTATACCAAGAGATAAAAATCACCCAGTATGTATTTCTGTATTATTTATTTAAATATTTATTAGTCTTACTTAGGAAAATGAAATAAAATAATAATTATATAATATATTATGATATAAATATATAATATGATGTTATGTTATAACGCTAAGTAAAACTAATTATTATCTTTATGTAAAATATATATTGACAAATATATAATTTAACATATATATAATATATATTTAATATTATACCTCTATAACGAAATGTGTTCAAACTCGGTGGACTTCCATGGTCGGATATTTAAAAAGTAATTCACTACTAATTCACTACTAGCTCTAAATATGTTTAATACTATAGGGAAGTTGGAAGGAAAGGGGCTACTTTTAGAATATTTTAACATATTTAATTTTAGTCTTAGAGTACTCGGCATATCACTGATGGGTAGAGGTGTATAACATACTTATATTTACCCCCCCCCACGAAACTCGTTATTTTTGGTTTTGCTATAACTCCTGTGCTTTTAATGATTGGAACACCATATCAACAGGTTAAAATTTATTTCAATTTGGTTTCTCTCCCTAGTGATTTTTTTCTGAAAATCCCTTTCTTCTTATCCGTTTTTATGTAAAATATATTGGTTTAAATAAATGTGTATTATAGACATGAAATAACAGTTATAGGATTAATGATTTTCTAAAAAATATAACAGTTAATTGGTAAAAATAAAAAAAATCAGTCTGATTGGATCACAACAGACCAAATTTAATCTTCTTCTTCTTCTTCTTCTCCTTCGCCTTCTCTTTCAACTATTTGGGGTCGGCCACCCTGGTCCTACACTTCCACTTAACTCTATCTCCCGCATCTTCTTCACTTACTCCCACCTTCCTCATATCACTCGCCATTACATCCCCCCATCTCTTTTTCGGTCT
>JAIPRL010008247.1:0-20811 GCA_025469235.1 Pemphigus obesinymphae | reverse complement strand
CCTCATCTTTTATACACCAAACATTTCTAAAGTCCCTGGACTGTTTTTCTCTTTCCTTAGCCAGCCTGTACACTTCTTTTTCCCCTTCTTTAGTTCCTAACCTCTCATACAACTCATCATATTTATTTAATTTAGCTTTACTCGCTGCACTTTTTGCTGCTTTAGATAAACTTTTATACTCTACCCAATCTTCCCTCTCTCTGTTTTTCTGCCATTTCTTAAACTGTATTTTTTTCTTTGATATTATCTCCTGTATATATATATTTATTTTATTTTATTTTATTTAAATTTAAATCTATGAGATTACTGAGCCTCACTGAAACATACTCGTGTGGAGGCCCAGGGTTATCTACTATACATTATACATTTACATAAAAATTATAACTAACAGATATTCACAATACTTGTGTTTGAAATTAATATCCTAATTGTAAACAATAAAAGAAAATATATATTTATTCTATATATAAAATGGTTTAGTAAGTTATTAATTTATTAAACTTTAAGTCTTTTTCAAATTCTATGTACTTATATCAATATTAATAATAGGTATGTTATAAACATGAATAATATTATTATTCGTATATTTTACAAAAATATTTTGAAATATTTGACTAAATTTGTGAATTGTTAACTTACTACTTACACAATTTATTTTCTAAAATTAATAGATATCCCCACCCCCCAAAAAAAAATCATTTATAACCATCAATATTAATGATGGGTAAATTCGGTCTTGGTCTTGTAGTCTTGGTCTTAGTTTTGCATTTTTCAAGATCAAGACTGCACTAGAGCTAGCAAGACCAAGACCAAGATTTTATTACGTAGCAAGACTGAAATAAAAATCTTATGCAAGACCAAGACCAAGACCAAGATTTGACTGCAAGAGTCTTGCAAGTCTTGCTTTTATATAAAATAAAAATTAATAAATTAAATATATTTTTTTCTCGGTATAAATACATTATTTACAATTCCACACAGAATCTCCAGATTTCTTGTAATGACATCATTAATATCCTATTGTAATATTATCGTCTATGGATTATATGGGACATAGATAAACAAATTTCCTACTATTTCTCGAAAGTTCGGTGTACCTTTCTTTTTTTTTCTGGTCAATATCGTCGAATGTCATTATCGTGTACAGTGATTATCGTGTCGTAATTTAATAATAAATAATAATAATTTAATAAGTGTAATTTGTTTTGATGATAGAAACTGGATCAAAATAGAGTAAAAACACATTTCTTATTTTATTATGAATATAATTTAATTACAATACAATAATATATATGTAGCTAAAATTAATTAGTTTTCATTGTCTACAAAAGCAGATATATTATATTATATACGTACCATGGCAGATATAGAGGTCCTTAACGGAAAGGGCAATTAATTAGTAAATAGCAAAAAGAAAGGTCATCAACCTATTTATTTTATACTGTTTCCTTAACAGCACAAAGTACATCCCGAGACGGTTCACAATTTTTGAACTCAAGCTTAACCTACGCTCCAGTGGTACAAACGTAATCGGAATTGTAGATACCTATATAAATGCTCGAGTAATGGTGTACGATTACAGGTATGGCTAAGGAGGGGAAACATTTTGAATCACCGCAGCACATTCAATAATATTTAGAACGAGCTCAAACCGGTGGCAAAATGTGTTGTACGCTAAGGTATATAACATACTAAAAGTCACTTTTTTGGGTGGTCCAAACCAACCCCCCCCCCCTGTTGCTTAAAGCTACTATACAAAGGTACCCATTAGAAGGACAGGGAAAGGACATAGCCTCCTCTGGAGAATACCAAAGAAGTGACTTTTATTATGTTATATACCAGAGTATATAACATACTTTGGCATCAGCTCGAGTCCGATCCTATGGGTACACATATCCCTATATTTTTCACAACCAGTTTCGCCCAAAAGGTCGTATGTAAAAATATTTAATCAATTTGTTATTTTTCAGCTGGGAATATATAGCTCCCGGGATGTGTCGATAAAGTAACTCCCGGGAGCTGCCTATTATGAGCTGAATAATAATAAATTGATTGGACTGTTTCGGGAAGGTCTAAATAGTGACCAGCAGGAATCATTTGCCATGACTGAAACGAGAACTTAATAAGTGGCGCCAGGCCCAGTCTGTGTTGTTAGGGTTTACTCCAATTTTTTGTAAACGGAAGGGAGCAATTACCCTCATTGTATCTGCCCTTCTATATGCATAAATAAATTATTTATCCTTATTTATAAATTTGGTTAAAAAAAAACCAAGACTGCCATGGTCTTGGTCTTGGTCTTGCTTTGTGCATCACTAATCAATATTGATATATAAGTTCATAAATAACATTTTATATGTACCTACTATCAATAAAGTAACTTTTTTAATTTAATATATGGTTGAAAATGAAAAGAAAAATGTTACTTTATAATTCGTAGGTACATATAAAATGTTATTTATGAATTTATATAGCAATTTTGATGGTTATAAATGGTTATTTTTTTGGGGGGGAGGAGGAAGATATCTCTTAATTTCATAGAGTAAATTGTGTGTAATTAATAAAATTAATATATTTCGCAGCAATATTATCGTTAAAAAAATTGTTTTTATTATTTATTTAGTCATTGAATTATATAACTGCCGTATTAGAAAAATCAATAAAAAAAAAAGTCGGTATATTTATCAGAAATAATGATAAAATAAAAAAAAAATTCTATCAGAAAACGGGGCAAACCGATTGAATAGTCTTTTGGTGGAAAAGTTTTTCACTGAAAAAAAAATAGTAAAATAAATAAATATTATTGTAAAACCACTAGATACATCACTCCGCTCAGAATTTAATACTCCAAAGGAGGATCGCCACATTATCCCCACCTCTCAAATCCGTCACTATGTTCGATAATTAAATAATTATTGTTTTAAATCAAAAACTCGATGCACTCGATAATTCTACAGTATGAATAATTATCTTATTATGTTATATATAATAAACGTCATTGATATCAATTTCAAACCAATAGAACGGTAATCGGATATCTGTTTATTTGAGCTTGAAAAATATCAATGCGTTTTGAAATTTTATTTTTAAATATTGTCGGATAACACGGACTGTATCAAATCAATATTGTGCATAATAATAATTTACACATTTCAATCGATTCCCACGAAAGGAATATTTAGTTTATTGCCTAAAATTCTATTTCTTGTATCAACAATAACAGGTATAATATAATACAAATAAAAATCTATTCGACATTAATATCATAGAACCAACGACATACTTGTTAAATATACCAAAAACAAGTATTTCAAATACATATTTAAAAACAAACGCATTTTTAAATGCAAATAAATGCATATAAATGCATATAATAATCAACATATCAAGTACCTACCTACTTTTAAATATTTATACTGGCAATCGTTAAATATTTAAATTTATCAGTGCATGAATCAAAGCACTCATTACATAATATTACATGGAAAAATGTAAAAGAGTCTAAGACTTCACACTAAGTTTTCCACTAAATACTAAATTCAATCAGCTTTCTGGTAATGTTAATATTATGTCTACATTATGATTTTGTTTTCGTATTTTCAAATACAAATGCCCAAAAAACAACCTTCAAATAATATTTAAAATACTGTGTTTTGAAAAAAAATTTTAATGTGATTGATATACAAATAATCAAGAATGGGCATCAATATGTTAATATGTTAAGGATAAGTTTTTTTTTTAACTTAATTAGTTCATTTGGTGTAGGTATAGTGTATACTAGCTGTAGAGTTACCATATGTGCTATTTTTTCAAGATTGTCTCGTTTTTGAGGATTACGTCCCAACAAAGTTTAAACAGGTGACTTTTCATCCCACTTTTGGAAGTGGAGTCCCGTTTTTGTCCTAATTATTGCTTATCTATTGTTTTTTAAAGTAATTTATGAAAATATTCTTGTGGAAATGTTCACTTATTTACCGTTTTCATACCGATTTAAAAAAATTTTGATTAAAAATTATTACGATACTCATTATTTTTTTACTGTTGTCCCGTTTATTTAATTTTCAAAATATGGTCACCCTAGTTTACTATAAATTTATCAAATTATCTAGCTAAAATATACCAGAAAATTGATAACTACTAAATGATTTATAATACTATTTGATAACTAATAAAGTTCTTTATGTAGAAAAGAATGATTTTCCTTAAATTATTTTAAAAAAAATAATACATTTTTTAGCAAATCTATTTTATTACTTACTACATTTTTGTTTTCAATACTCGCTATTATAAATGAAAAAACATAATTGTTAAATTTACGATGGATTAAATTTGAACTATTAGCTATTTTTAAAAATATTAAAATGTTTGTTAATTTTTTTGTTAACTTTTCCAATTCTTGCAAAAAATTAATTTAAATATGTGAATAATGTCGACGGTTTATTATATTATTATTTACTACCTATCTATTTTATTACTTATTAGACATTATATTATCCAAAGTTAATAATTATTAATATTTTCAGGTTATATTTTTCGTAAACATTATTTACCTAAATAGGCTTTTTTATTTATTTTGAAAACTAGAATGTTTGAATATATTTGGTTTACTATACGTCTATTTAAATCTAATGAGTAATACAAAATAACACCTCATACTATAAAAAAATTTAATTTAATTTTCTTATTATGTCATTTCTACATGTACGCTCATATTATAATAGATAAATAATATAATAAGAAATAAAACATTCCTTTGGATTTAATTCATACTTATTGTAATAAGTATTAATACATTTTAATAACAGTAATCTCGCAATATTCCTTGGCGTATTTTGTGCGTTTTAGCTTAATTATTGAGATTCAATAGTAAATAATATATAATATATAATCCCTTATATCTCTGTGCATCATTTTTGTACGTTATTCTTTTGTCAGTATTGTTACCAGAGTAAAAAAAAATCATTGGTCGGCTTATTATACTTCAGACCTAAATAATTAGAGTTTTATGAAGGGGAATGTACACGTTTGAGCAGCCATGACTATATATAATACTTCTCAATGAAAGGTTATAATCCGTGAGAATTTTAATCAAATATTATATGATCGTCTAAATTACCTTTCAATATACCTCTATAACAATTTTTGGAACCACTAGTTATGTGAAAATATTCATTTGCATTGTGTATTAAAATTTATTACAATCCGTAAGACTGTACTCGAAGTTTTAATATTTATATTATTTATTAATTTTTTTTTTTACAAATTTAGTATTCAACCACTGGTTATTTTTTAACACATATTAAAATTGTCACACGTTTGAAACTATACTACATAATTATGTATTTTAAACTGCACTTTCGGCATTACAAGATGTACAATATTATTTAAGTACTTACAAATATATTAGTGCATTGAGTTATTCGTTTATGATATTATATTTATTAAA
This sequence comes from Pemphigus obesinymphae, assembly GCA_025469235.1. Classification (NCBI taxonomy): domain Eukaryota; kingdom Metazoa; phylum Arthropoda; class Insecta; order Hemiptera; family Aphididae; genus Pemphigus; species Pemphigus obesinymphae. The sequence continues at coordinate 15,368 of JAIPRL010008247.1, read as the reverse complement.
ATACAATTTCTATAAATATTTAAAAAAAAAAATTGTGAAAACCATAAATTCCACATTGTATTTTTATTTTTACGCTTTATCAGAAAAATGATGTTGAGTATTATTGGTTTTTCGCGTCTCAAGTGTTCTAAAAATATCTTTGATTTCTACAGTGAGTTCAATCCCAACGTATTTTATTAAAATTAATAAATAATGTTTTACTTAATAAAAGTATGTAGATATTTAACTAGTATATGTATATAAATTGTATAATTCTAGATCAGTGCGGTGTAGCCACAAATGAGTGAAGGAGATTTTTTTTTACAAATCTCATGCAAGTATAGGTATATTTATGCCTCCCCGAGATCGCCAATTATTTTAATTTTGACAAATATATCATTCATGAAACTTTATATTTACTGCATGTATTATAATAAAGATGTAAATTTCAAAAATTAAATGCGTCAATAAAGAATACCAAAACAATAATGATAACAAAAAATGTTTACCATAATATTGCGAAAGTTATTAAAGACGAAATTTGTATTAGATTATTCGTTGCCATAATAATTATTAAAAAACAGATTTCGAGTTGTATATAACAATGAAAAAATTGTATGCATATTCTAAATTATATATGAACATACTAATATAGCTTTGTATAACACAAATAAAATAATAATAACTAAATTTCGAAGACGCCACACCCACATATCTATTATTTTTAGTATTTAGTATAAAAACATGTCCATGAAAAACTAACTGGAAGATCTTATCAAATAGTTCTAGAGATATAACTTTTAACATCTATAATAAAATATTTCGGAGGTGACCTCTGTGAGGTTTTGCTAAATCTTAATTAGTAAATAAGTTAATACCATTTCAAAAGTAAAAATGGATTTTGAACACGAAATACTGAACGATATTGTAATGTATAAAACTCCCATAAATTTGTATCCAAAATGGCATCTACTAATAGGTGTTATAACTCTAAAACCATTTGTTTTTTGTCTGTGTTTTGCGTTAATATATTTTTGAACAAATATCATAATTAAATAATAATAAAAAGTGTTACTAGCATAGAACATTTTCAAATATATATTTTACATAACACTTTTTAATTGTTAATTAATAAATAAACAAATATGAAATAATTAATAATTATAACTATATATGTTTATATCTTCTAGCTAGTTCTAAATTTGTTTTAAATACTATAATAAAACATGCAAAATATAATCAGTTTTCATTATTCATAGATGGTGAAACAATGTGATTGAATAATAAAAAAATAAAAAGCAAATAATACCTGTTTATAAAATGTTTCAAGAGGGGGAGGTAGTTTGAAAGGTAGCCGAACCCTTGGCTACGCCACTGTATTGGATATTTAATGTTAATTAAAAGTATAAATAATATTGAAAATTATACAAACGATTTAAATGTCATAATTTTCATATTTTACATGTTTTATATTTTAAATTCTTAGCGTTGCAAGGAATTTACCTATTGCATCGTTTTACGATAATGTATTGATGTGATATTATTTTATTTATATATGTATATTGTATATACTTTTTTAAAGGTTCTATGTAGGTAATTTTAATGAATTTATTAAAAAAAAAAATTAATCTCACGATTCTAAAATATATAAATACATTTCAGATGTAGATGTATAATTTATAAAATATATACATATATATCAGTAACATATTTGTATTATTAAGTATTAATAAATAATTATTGAAGACGAGTTTAAAATGTTTCAGGATATGTACGTTTCTAAGAAACTGAGTGATTTTAGCGTTTAATAACCTGTATACAAATTTTCTATTTTAAAAGTCTTGTAACTAAACTAAAAGTAACTTTATTGAAAATTGCCTTTTTAAATATTTAAATAATCTTCTGAACTTTTTTTTTATAAAAATTGTTATACGCAATAACTATTCAGTTTCCAATAAACATGAATCTCCCGAAGCATGTTTCATATGCAGAAAACCCGAATAACGGTGATATAGCCTCTTAACGTGAAAGAAAACTACAGACAATTTTTGGAAAATTTTAATAACTGGAATAGAATACTATACAGAATTGATTTATTGAAATAAATTATTTATCATTGCTTAAAAATTCAATTATAAATTGCTTTTAAAAGTTTAAAGTATGTAGATTAAATAATTTTTTAAGTGATTATTTTTCCGTAATTTGACAAAATTTGTAGGTATTTGAAATTGTTTTTATATATAGTACCTATATAATAATAATATAATATAAATAATATAATATAATAATTAAAACCAACAAAGATATTTTACAAAAGAAAAGAAATTTTTTTAACCCTCGACTGTGATTCTCTAGTGTTAAGCAAAGGGTAGTAGTTGCAATTGAATTGATTTTATTTCGTTCAGCTCGCGGTCAGAATTAATCTCAAGGGAATTGCGTTTTAGGTAGTTCACTTGGACGGGTGTGATATATTGGGCCATATAAAATATTATACAGTCTTATTGAATTTGAAATCAATTTATCATCAAAAATAGGTAGGTAGTTTTTAAGCAGAACTCAGTATGTGTTGTGTATAACAATTATTGTGGATGTTTGTATAGGGGAATTATTTATTTTTAATTTTACATTTTTCTTAATCGTTTTATATTTTGTCAATTTGATGTTAAGTACAATCTATACAACTGTCCAAATTATTGTACATTATGCAATATGTATAACACCAATAGTATTTTTAATACTTACAGAAAGTTCATAAAGTTTATTTCCACAAAGTAATATATTCTCCCTATACCTTATAATATTCATAATTCATTAACTATTTTAAATAATTATTTTATTAAATCCTGCAAATACATACGAGTAAATAAATTCAATGCAATCTGGTATTTTAATCTTTGAATTAGAATTTAAAAAATAAAAATCCATCAATAATGTAAAAAGTACTTTATTGGTCGGATGTATTTTAAACGATTCTGAGCGACAACAATAACCATAATAAAAAATGATATAGTAATGGGACCAATTATTAGTCATTTTAAAAATGCATAAAAATTTTTCAATAAAAATGTATAGATTTTCATTCGTCTTAAAATTTTTTAAAAGATTACCTCTATATAGGATCCCTTAAAAATGGTCACATTGACATCCTCTTAAGAAAACTACCTACTAAAAATATTGAAAATTTACATTTTTAAAATACCAACTATAAGAAATGTATAACCCAAAAACATATACTTATAAATATGTACAAACGAGTAGATCTACGCATAAAAAAAAACTAATAAAATTTCAAAATCTCGTAATAATTACTGAAAAATAGTCAAAAGGTTTTAAAATATTTACCACATCATTAAAATGCTATTGTAAATATTTGGTGTAAATTTTAAGTTTCTGGTATTATAATTTTCGGTAATTTTTGATACTTTATCTTTACACCAAAGAAAACTATTGGAAAAATTAATAATAACCTATCTAACGTAGGTACCTCTAACTAGAACGAATTTACTACCAGCAAACTTTTTACCCGAAAACTTTTACTCGACTTCTCCTACCCAAAAAAATATATACAATATACACGCATAAAAAATTTTTAAAAACCCCATAATTATAAATTAATTGAATTAAATCAATACGCTCAGAACCTAAAATATATTACACCATATCAGTACAGAAATTCACACAATAATAAACATTTTAAATAACACCAGTCTAAAAACTAAAATATAATATAATATATTATGTAGGTACCTAATATATTTCACTGGCTTGTTTGATTTTGTTTTCGAAGTAACATTATGGTGAAACTTAATTTATATATATTATTACATTAATTGTTTTATTTGTTATAAGGTGCGTATGGAATAATCTAAATTCTATTAGTATATATTATGCGAATACGAGTTGAAAACGACCGACAAGTTATTTATATTGAATTTTTTCAGTCTGTTTTGTATAGTATTCAAGGTGGAGATATAAGAGTTAAAAATAAAAATAAATCCAAGTGAGAGGTATCCAATTTTTTCTTTCGTAATAATTTTCGTCACGTTGTCGTGTTCGTTTGAATATATTATATCAATATAAAGTTAACTTTCAACAAATTATATTCCGATGTCATCGCACTGGGCAACGATGTTTTTAATTAGCACGATCGTGATATGCGGCAATCCTATCGCCTTATTAATAATAATAATAAAAACAAAACCAAATTACATATTTTTCATTCATACATATACATAGTTCAAAACAATATATTACTACAGCGCAGTCCGCCTAATGAAATATTGCAATATATATTCATTTTTGAAAAGCATTGAGTACAATAATAATTGTGAACCAATTTAAAAGGTATTTATTAAACTAAAATATAAAAAAAGAAATATATAAATTCGTCTTACAAAAACTGAAAATTTCAAAATAATAAAACTTTTACGTTTTATACTCAAAATTTAAGCATGCATCTTTCATTTCACTAATAAGTCTTCCAAGTTGTTTTATTTCAATTTTCGGTGAATATGATATTGAATTTTCATCTACCATATTATATCAATATAATATCATATCAATATACACCAATAATAAAAGTATAAATTAAATAAATTATAAAGAAATATGAAAATTATAGAAATGTGCACGCGTCACGAACACAAACACAGTAAATACACTTGTGTATTTATTCCGTATTGTTCCGTAGTCCACATGCATGTCGGGCGACGATTCGTATCGCTCCGGCGGCTGCATTATTACCGAATTTTCCCTCCTATGATTGTGTTGGTCGTATAATTATGACGGGCGATTGTCAACGTCGCCCCAGCGCCAAGCGCTGTTCGTTACTCGATAACCGCGCAAATGAATAATAGATACCTATATCAACCGTGCTAATACCTACATATATTTTTAAACTCTGATTATAGAGTTTTCATAAAAATGGAAAACAATTTTTACTTTCAATAATAATATTTTGAAAATGCATTACAATGTAAATATAAATAATTGTTAATATTTAAATCAATATCTAACTTGTTAATAAGTAAGTTTTCTAAAATTTTACAGGGAGGCGATCGCCCCGTCATCCCTACACGCGAGTGGCCACTGTGTTTAGGTACCTACAAATAAATCCACAGGGAAAAAAACCTCCGAAAAAAAGCCTCAAACAAAAAGCCATGACATATTAGCTTATTACATATATAATAAATTAATTTGCAATTAAAATTTTCAATTTTCATACTAATACTACCTAATTAAAAATATTAAAACACTACTTTTATATTTAAAATGAATATTTTATATTCAATTATAATAATGGAATTCAAAGTCTCGTATTTATTGTCAGACAAGAACCTACTATTCGAAGAGGGGAGGAGCACTACACTAAATTTTAAAAGATCAGGTAGTTAAATAATTATTTCACTTTTTTAATGAAACTCATATATGTTATAATTTACCTGTTACCTACAATATATACTACATAATTCACCTAATTCACCTAGTTCACCTAGTTTGCCTTTTAATCTTCCTTCTAACTGCTACTTCTCTACTTCTGATATTCTTGCTGCACTTTCGGCCAGGAGCCACAAGACTTCTATAGGTCCTGATTCCATTTCTGCGCTCTTCTTTTTCAATTGCCGTATGTCTCTTTATTTCCCTTTATTCTTGCTGTTCAGGCGTTCTCTAGATGATAACATATTTCCTAGTATTTGGATAATATGTTCTGTAACACCTATATTAAAATCAGGCAATGTGTTCGATGTGGCTAACTACAGGCCCATATTCATAATCCCACATATTGCCAAAGTATTTGAGTCCATAAATTATCAGCATTTAAAACATAGCTTTAATCATGTTCTTATCGATGAACAACTCGGTTTTAGGCCTGGTAAATCAATTGGTACCAGTGGTGTCTCTTTCCTTTCTTATATCCATGAAACTCTTGAATCTGGCCACCAATTAGATGTCATCATTACGGATTTTAAAAAGGCCTTCGATACTGTCAATCACTCAATCCTCATTAAAGAATTAGAACTCCTTGGTGTAGGCTACCCTCTACTTGGTTGGGTTAAGTCATACATTACAGGCAGAAAGCAATAAGTAAAAGTAGCTGGTGATGTTTCTCGTATAATTGAAGTTACTTCAGGTGTTCCCCAAGGTGGGCATCTCAATCCTTTATTGTTCTCACTTTTTGTTAATTCCTTAAGTCATTACGTTAAAAGGGAAAAATTCTTACTTTTTTCTGATGACATCAAAATATATCTAAATATTGAATCTGCACTTGATCCTTCTATTCTTCAGGATGAACTAAATATATTTTATACTTGGGTAACTCGTTTAGACCTAACTTTAAATTTAGACAAATGTCATTCAATTACCTTTTCTAGATCGCGTATTCCCTCTAATAGAACGTACTCCATTGATGGCTCTACACTTGCTCGTGTTACTCAAATAAAAGATCTTGGTTTTACATCTTCCATATCTTTTTGTCAACACATTGACATTACGGTAGCCCGTTCACTTAAAGTCCTTGGATTTATCAAGCGTAACACTAAGTTATTTACCTCCATAAACTGTCTTCGTTCTCTATACTTCCTCCTTATCCGGTCAATTCTTGAATTTGGTGTAGTTATATGGCATCCTTACCATTCTAAAGACCAGCATAGATTGGAAAGGGTACAAAACAGATTTCTCTCATTCGCAGCGTAAATACTCAAAATTAATGTTCCAAACCATGATTACGAACAGTTACGTAATCTGTTCAACATACCTTCTCTCTCTTCTCGTCGAACTAAAATAGATTCTAACTTTTTATCCGTCATCCTTAAGGGTACTTTAGATGCCCCAGAGTTACTTGAACGTATCCCGTTCAAAGTACCGTCCTTTGCCTCACGAAACCAAGTTCAGTTCTATATTCCCCATCATTCCAAAGCCTACAGTTACAATCATCCACTTCATAGGATGCTCCGCAATGTCAACAATAGTATACCTTAGCTTCCAACTTCAATCTTGTCTACTTTTTATTGATATATTCAATTTGTTTTAAAACTATTTACTATTTACTATAATTACTCACTGTTACTCTTTTCTATGAATGTTTTTTCTGTATATAATATTTTTTGTCAAATGCTGACCGGCGTAAATACTTATAAATAAATAAATAAATAATATACGCTGCTAATTACATTTGCAGCACGTGCGCAATTTTAGTAGGTACCTATAGATAAAGCCAAAATAATTATACTACTGTTTTGCAAGCATAGGTATATAAAACATTGAAAACATTACAGAAACATTCAAAACGTTAACTACCTAAATATAATAATAATTTCCGCCGTACATATTTTGTTTTCGTATTTAGCATTAAAATCACAGAGTAAAAAAACATTTTAAGCCGCGTATTGAAAATTTATATTTGTTACCGTCATTTAATTAATTAATATGTTTAACAATTTTTCAGTAATCAGGATGGTCATCGACTTAAAATAGTTATTTTCCGGTGGTTTTTATTCCTGGGGATTCTTAATTCCGGGATTCATAATAATCGTTATGGTTTTCGCGCACGGAACAATATATTCACCTGTTGTAGTGAAAATAATATTTTGTACAAGCCAGGCAGAACAAACTACATTGTAATATTATGTATCTAGGCGTATGGGATAAAAATCGATATTGTACAGCCTGGTATAACGAAATAATAGAATATCGTACGGCCATTATCGGCATTATGCATTCATAATATTATACATAATATAATATTATGCGAGTGCATAAACGGTTTTTTTCTTTCTCTGAAAACATCTCTTTACACTATATACTGCAGCGATATCCATGCACGTAAATTCATTTTATCTTATTATTCATATTATAATAATATTATTATTATTATTATAAATTATTGGGTATACCGAAGTATAGTATTATATTACCGCAGTATGAAAAAGAAACATGCGGCCGCGAGACCACGCCGTCACGTCGTGTACGTATGCATATAATATGTATATATATACATATATATATATATATACATATATATATATATACATATATATATATATACATATTGTTTTTTCAATTTTTAAACATTACCTATGTTCAATCTACCCGTGAGGGTCGTTCACCCCCCCCCCCCCCCCGTGCGTTGAATGGATTTCAGAATGGTTATGAAAACCAATTTTAAACGACGGGAAATTAGCACACAATGATAATAATTTAGACTACCTATAGTTAAAAGTTATTTAATGACAAAAAATATTAATTGCGTATAGATAACTTAAGTAAATGAATAAATCTTAACATATTAACAACATTAAGTCATTCGACTATATATATATATAGGTAGTTAATTTTCGGTGCATCACACATATATATATATATATATTTCATATCGCATACGTATTATAAATAAAAGATAAAAAAAAAAAAAATTTGAAAAAAAAAAACAAAAATAAATTTTTAAACTTGATTATCAGTATAATACGGATACTATATAGTACCTATATTCGATTTATGATTGCGGATGGGACCCTTTTTCGGACTTACTCCGGGATCGCGAGGTTCGTTTGCTATTTAGATGTACCTCTATTACTACCGCATGTATGTAAATGAATATTTCGTATATTTACCCGTTCCTGAAAAAAAAAAAATAATAATAATAATAATAAAAAATAAAAAAACATGCAGGAAATCGAGTTTATTACACAAATCGGGCAAGGGCCGCCATATATACACACATATATATATATATAGCTGGTACCTGACCGTAATGCACGAAGGGTAGTCACGTGTAATAAAATACCGTCGTGGGGTGCGAGAGGATATACGCTGTATATATATACGAACACACCAAGCAAGAAGTTATACTGCGATATATAAATTTTAAATAAAAATGGACACTATATTCCGTACCGTGAAAATACGGCCGTTCGCGAATAATATTTTACTCGAAACGATGCTTTTTTTTCTTCTCTTTTCATTGAATTATCTAAACTGATATTTTATATCGGAAATTCCCCGTATTGATTTTAATTTTATTTAGATTTTTTTTTTTGAAGAAGAAGAAACACACCAGATTTATCGATAGAAAAACAAACGAGTTTAATATAGTTTCGAGATTCTTTTTTAAGTGGAAATTTATATTATTAAATTTCCTTTAGACGCGTAGTATACTCTTTTTGCATTTTAATTACATGGCTGTCAGCTGTAGGAACATCCGTATACGCGAACGGGCGTCACGGCTTTCTGTGAAATAGATGCTTTTCGAAATACATATTTAAATGGTTCGAAATAACAAATACAACTTTTACTGAAAAAGCAATTAGACACGATAAACTTGAGAAAACTTCAAACCAACATTTCGTCAAACAGTCGGCTATTCATTTCGAAAGTTGAATGTATAATAATTAATATTAGATATATATGTAATATATATATATATATATATATATATATATAGAATAATTGGTGCTATGAGGATTAAAAAAAAAAAATTATAATAGGACAATGTTTTTTATAAAATATATAATTGCAAAAAAAATCAATATATAAAATTTATCCTAGAACTACATAACAAATTCAATAACTTGCGTTTCATTCACTATTTATAATTTTTTTTTTATTCTAATAACTCCTGCGTTATCTATCTAATTCAAATGTTTAAAAATATATTATGTTGTTGGTGGACATACTTCGGTTGTCGGGTACAATACTGAAAGAGATTATACATAACTATATTACTGTCGAATTTTTATTTTTATTTTATGGCGTAATCATTATAAATTTTATTGCAATTTTATTCGTTATATTTAAAAATATTTTTCGTTTTCGCTTAAGAAAGCTACTACAAAAATCAAAAAATAACTACTGGAACATCGAAAATAAAATTTCCGTCAAAGAAACACTTTACCTCTAAGACTCTTTCTCAACTTCTTCTACACGGAAAGCTGTATCTTAAAAAAATAAACAATCAACATCATTATAAATTGAATACATTCTTCGCTCCACTCAAAATCTAAAATAAGTCTTATTTTAATAATTACTAAATATAAAATAATCAAAAAAAAAAAAAATTAAAAACATAGTGTATAATAATATGAAGGTGCGTTTACTTTTAATAGATAAGAGCTTAAAGTCTGTAAAAACGTTCGGAATATTTATCTTGCCTATCAATGACGATTATTAAAAACATAAATCTAGAATTTATAGATCTATATAGATTTTAATCTGTGTTTAATGATAAATATATCATCACAAACCATATATTCTTATGGAAATAATGTTTTGGTTGATTCTATAATAATAACATTCAAAATAAGTAGTTGGTATTCACATTTTCATAAACTTTAACATTTTACCTTTTTTAAATAAATTAGTAAAAATATTTAAAACAGTCCTTTTGTTTTACCAAATTTATAAAATTACTTTCGTAAATTCTTTTTCTAAAAATGTAGAATAAAATGTATATTTTTTTTTTCAAGTTTTTTCAAGCAAAAAATGATAAATAAATTGAAAATAAATTTAATTACAATGCAAAAATATAATATAAATTATTTAAATATATTGCAACAACACTTTAAATTAATTATAATTGTGTAATTTAACATTGTATTTTTGTATATTACAATGATTTAATTTTAAAATTATTATTTTTATATTACGAGTATCGTATTTTGTTGACTATATAAGGATAACAGCATTAAAAAAGAACAATTTAACAAAGTGTACAAATATAATATAGCGAGTATAGTTAGTATAATTGGACTTCAATGAATATTATAAAATATAAATGATTAATTTTTGGAAACCTTTTCTTTTCTTGACGTTGGACTTTTAGAGTAATAAAAATGTCGAGTTTTAAAATGTTATTCGGTGTACTATTTTTGTAATAAAATCTTCAAACAGACCTTTGGTATATCGTGGACCGATATAATAAATTAAAAATTAATTTGTTTCCATCCCAACTATGTGTATACATTGTATATGACATACCAAAACAGCTATGCATTTTCCTATATAAATATAGCTGAACTTACAGTAAAAATACTAATAATAATAATGGTACCTATAGATAATTCCGACAGTAAGTCTGTATTTTATTAGTATTGCATTATACCACGCGATGTGCAAGTTCGAAAGACTATATAAAAAAAAAAAAATGAAAATAAAGTAATAAAAAATAGTGAGTCATGAACGGTTATGATTATACCTAACTGCACCTCCAAAACTCCCGTATAAAACCGCCAGTAAGATAATAATACGTACCTATGCATGTACATATATACTTCCACGGTTGTCAAACGCCAATATATGATAAAATTGTTATATTTATAGATAATTTAAAAATTCGAGTGCTGAAAATGAGATTTAAGTACCTACCTAGTAAAACTGATGAATTTTTGAAAAATGTTTTCTCGAAAAATTTGTTTCGGACATTGATTTGGACCGGCTCTATACAACTACTTGAACCCACCGCGAATTAGTACACCGTGGCCGTCGTGGGGCGTAAACGGTGTATTTAATATATATTGTTAATTACATTAAACAAGTAGTTTGATGTATTTAACTCGTTGATTATACGCCTTTATACGTACCTTTGTAGAAACTCAGGAATAAAATTAAAATTATATATATATATATATATATATATAGTATACACTTATTCAGGTATATAATGTTTTGACAGGTCGCGATGATCGCGTTTCACCATATATACTCGCTGAACGCATAAATATAATAAACTTTTAATCCTTTTGATCAGATTCTGCGAAAAACTAATACCTACGGAATAAAATACTCGCACGACACTAAAGGGGACACGCGTACTTGACTGCAAAAGTTAGAAGAAAAAAAAAACACTACTCGTTAAGGGGAAAAACCTCTGGGACGCGACAAAAAGAGTCTTGCGGAAAAACTATACGAGCTTCTGCAGTCAACCGTCCGGAACAGCTGATACTTTGTTCATAGATATTTTTTCCATGTCATCCGTGTGAACACTGCTGATTGTGAGTCGTGTATACGATGTTTTTTTCTTTCTATTTAACTCTGAAGTATTTTTTTACGTCTATATCAAATAGTTAGGGATCTCGGATTGAATTTTAAAATATACTTACCTATACATATATATATATATATATAGATTAGATTAAATATTTTATTACAATAAACGGTTAATGCGTATTATAAATGTAAGTAGATTGAAATTTTTTTGCACAAATGCCTTTGAATTCCAACTTTTTACTATTTCTTTCTGCTAATTTTCTAATTGTCTAAAACAAAAAAGAATCTAAAAGATAATCCCTATCATTCATACTGGATTCGAGTAGAAAAAATTGTTTGAAATAATTTTAATCTATAATTAATTATGCTTTTTAAATTAAAAATTTTCTTAATCTTTTAATTCAGACATTAGTTTTATTTGTTTCAAATTTGAAACCGTTTGGCATTCGGTTATTCTTTGGTTTAGGACCATGGTTTACATATAGGTATAAATCACAAATGTCTTTTAAAAATGACTAGGGATTTTATATTTTTATGTTTGAAAATAGTTCAGAAAATTAAAAAAATCAAGATTTACTAAAGACTTCTGCACCTAGGTATATAGCCCACTTATATACACACGTATATTATAAAATAATATCTATTCTAAAAATATACATACACATATTTATAGCATAATATATAATACTATGTAGGTATATTTAAAATTAAAAATTAAAAAACTAATTAATTCAAAATATGTAATACGCTTATCAAAAAATAAATAAATAAATATATATATATATATATATATATATATATAGTATATTCTATGTATTATGTTTATTAATTTTCATATATTTTTTTTTCATTTTTGTATTTTGTAACCAGATAATGACTTATGGATTATTGGTCGAAACTAGTTGTTACTCATAATCTTTCTTTGAATAATGACGCGTTTTCTTTTTATATGTTATTTTACTTATATTATTTATTGTTATTTTTTATAATATAACTTTATTTTTATATATATTATATGTTAGATATACATAATACAAATTTTAAACATGGAAAATAAATAATATTATCGTCATATTGGCTGGTGACTAATAAAATTGACCGTCAAAAATCCTTTTGCTAAGCCCACGCGGCCATGAATGCGGTCAACGTATACTGCAGTATTTGTAGAATAATCGATGTTCAGCCGACGTTTCACACGTCTATTGTTTCATATTATATTATGCGATTCGATAAAAATAACAATAGACATGAAAGAAAAACAACTAGAATACGTGAAAATGTTTAAAAAAAAATCACCCCAAAAATGTTTTATAAAGCAAACATCACACGTTTACAATGTCATGTGGATAGAAAAACCTTAACAAAAAAGGGTCGTCGGAATAATTAACGTAAGTAAACATAACGGGGAAGCGGAAAAAAATGACTTAGAATGCGACAGTGATAACGATAATACAAGCTAAGCTATAATACATTAATTTTGATATTTGTCGACGACACGCTAATAAATATAGACAGTGTACTGTATATCTGAGTAGGTATACAAAAGAATAGTAATTTTTCAAATAATATTATAATACTAAAAATAATATTAAATAAAATAATAATAATAAAATGACTTAAACTATTAATGCAAAAATATTATATTTTATCAAGTATTTCGTATGACACCGCAGTTGTTGAGACAAAAATCGAATTTTTAAGAAAGTAAAATAACATCTTAAAAATATGTTTGTTCCGGAAAATTCAACAACATTATATTATATTGTCTTTTAAAATTATTATTTATTGTTTTCCGAATTAGGTAAAACTGAATCGTAACTTTTCTGATATTGCTATAAAATCTATTTCATCAAATGATAGTAATTTCACAAAAAAAAAAAACCCCATAAAGCATTGTAAAATAAATACAATATCGTTTTTCCAAAAATGTTTACTAGATATATAATTAGAGTAACGTACAATTATTATCAAATAGTATTGAATTTCGAAAACCGTAGAAAAAAGTTACTACAAATAGTTCGAAATTGGTACAAAAGTTTCGAAAATCCAACAACGTTTATGTAGTTCTACATATTATAAATAATAAGGTATATAACAATATAATCGTATCGTTTTCCTGTAAAACTATAGCATAATAAAATATATTGATTTCGTCAAATGTACAACAATATGTTCTTTCATGCAATTGTGTACAATAGTTTTAGTCAGAAATGTTAGGTTTCTTTAAGAGGACGGTATACACTCATTTTAAAAGGGTAAAAGAAATTATTAAGGAAATTTTAAAAATATAAAAATATAACTATTTAGTTAATAGTAAATAAAAATTTGTCCGGTGATACAAAAAAAAAAAAAAACCATATTTACTCAAAATTATTGAAACTGGTTTATAAAATAATTTTAAAATAAAAACACTTATTTTAAAAAAATAATAAAGAAGAACATTTTGGAGTAGAATTCATTTCAGTTGTTTAAACTTATTAATGAAAAATAATGTAATTGGACTTTTAAAAATATGTTCATTTCTATTTCTTGTTTAAACATTAATAACTCGTTTTTTTATGAGTAGATTAAAAACTCCAAACGAGGTTCACTCCATGTGATGTTGTGTCGTCTATCGATATGATAAAAGGTATTGTAACTCCAAAATCCCGTGTCTTTGTTTTTCGTTTTAAGAGGACGCTATATACCCGCATTTTCTGTCTATCTAATTGTCAATATAGCAAAATTATACAACGCAGAATTGAAATTATGGCGTTTCGGTCAAACTTAGAGCTGAAGCACCTGTTATCAGATTTAACCAAAAGAATAATTTCGAGTGAACCTCATGGTCTATTTGTAAAATATTGTCTGAAAAAAAAGTTATAACATTTTTAGTTTTTGACACTTTTAAATAGCACTTTTTTGTCAAACAATAATTTACAAAAAGCTCATGAGGTTCACTCGAAAATATTGCTCTCTTTAAATTTTATAATATGTGTTTACACTCTAAATTTAACTTAAACGCCAAATTTACAATTCTGCGTAGTATGGTTTTGCTATAATCAGGGGCGTAACAGCGGAGGGGAGGAGGGGGCAATTTGAACCCCAAAATTCTTTCAAGCCAAATTAAGACACTGCCCCCCCACCAAAAAAAAAAAAATTACTTCGCTACGACCCTAGGCTATAATATATTATGTTATGGATAGACAGGGACAATGAAAGCGGAAATACCTGCAGATCTTAATAGTTTTGCGTAAACATATATACTTATACGTTTTTACTACTGAAAATTTTTCATTTTTATTATTGTTATTTTTATTTTTTTTTTTTTGCTTATTTACCGTTTTCAAACCGATTTATGAACACATTTTGGTAGACAATTATTACGATTGACGTTTTTTTTTTTTTTTTTTTTTTTTTTTTTTGGTGTG
>JAIPRL010008246.1:0-20811 GCA_025469235.1 Pemphigus obesinymphae | reverse complement strand
CATGTGTGGCGGGCCGATGGAAGTATATTGAAAGGAGCATTGACATATATGACGAGGGGAAAGAGGCCAAGGGGAAGACCGCGGAAAAGATGGAAAGACAGCGTCAAGGAATTATTAGAAGAAATTGCAGTGGACTGGGAGCAGGCATATGATAGAGAACAATGGAAAGAAGTAGTTTTGGCGGCAAAGAGTCTAAATGGCTCGTAAAAGCCTAAAAAAAAAAAAAAATTCAATTTCAATATTCAATTCAACGAGTAATGTATAGTGCTTCCACATTCCACCCCCTACTGACCGGCTTTTTATTATTGATTATTGCACTCAGTGGTTATTTCAGATCGAATGTTCGGGGGGAGGGGGGGGAGGGTTATATAAAAAAAATGTCATTGTCATAAAAAAGATATAGCACTGTTATTTCGTTACTTTAATTACCTATGTATTAAAAATTATTGGTGGGTATACGTTTCTCTCCGGGGAGAGGGGTATACATTTTTCACAGTCATCCCCTGAAATAAACACTGATTGCACTCATTTTTAAATACAAATAACAGGTTGTCAATAAATTGTATTGTAAAGTATTATTAGATAGGTATATTAGGTACTAACACGATTTTATAATATGCTGCAAAATGTAGGTATTTATTGTATTTAAAATTATCATTTTGTCAGATCATTTATTCACAAATTAATGGTGGGTATAGAATTAATACTGTTTATGATAGGTACCTATATCAGGATTATAAATAAAATAAACGTGAATTATATAGATTAATCAGCTGATCAACTTATTGGTGATTGTTAATAACCACGGATATACATAATAACTATAAAAATGACTAATTGGTAATTAGTTTACTAATATTAGATGATATAGAAAATGTTGTGTGGAAGTTTTCTAAAGTAGTGTAGTAGAACCTTAGAAAATAATTATGTATTTGGAGTTATTTTTTCGCGTTACCAATGTTATTATATACGATTTATTGTATAATAATTTTAATAATCTAACAAACATATTCCGGGATCAGAAGGCAGGCATCATGGACCAAAGAGTTGGACGACGAATAGTCATAAATATTATGAAGGATTTTCAAAAGACTATTTAATTTGTAATAAACTGTTTTAAAAATTTAGAGGCGGTTTAAAACCGGTAACCGGTTATGAGAAGTAGGAAGCGGTTTTTAACCGAAAAGCGGTAATCACTAATTTTTTAAATATTCAAAAAACCGTTTATCTATATATATATGTATTTAAAAAACCGCTTAAAACCAGTTACCGCGGTTCTCAAAATTTTTCCGATTACCGCTATTTTCGGAAGCGGTTTTAAGCTCTGGTTAAATGTCTCAATTTTACCGAGTCTTTCATCCATAAGACCTCCCCACCCAAAAAGTACAACGCCATAATTTAGAGAAAAATAAACATTAAACACTGTGATATAATAATATTCATAACTCACAGGCTTAACGATTAATCACGAAAGTGAAATATAAGTTCGAGTTTGTGAACCAATAATAATATGTGACAATGATAATAATTGTATAACATATTTTATAATTATTCGATAACGCTAAACGGTCAATTCTCGCCGGCCCGATACGATATCGGATATTTTCGATGCCTTATAACGATAATACCTATTCGTCATAAATGTGCAGTTACAGAATCGGTCGGTTTCTATCGATAATAATCACTCGATAGTGGTCAATTCGTTATCTTAACGAACCGAAAGTCGTCGGTAACGACGGTAACGGATCTTATCGAGTTCCAGAATAGAGCTATATATATATATTACTGGCACAATATATTATATTGTAATACATTCGGTGAACGCGCCGTTATAATATTATAGTGTACCACGCGGAGGGGATATTGTAATTTGTACATACATACCTAACGGTGGAACGGGCGCAGGCTCGGCGGTGCGATGCGCCCAGTACCGTTGCGCCGGGCCCGGCCAAACGGCTGGTTGGCCGTCCGGGTGTGCCGCCGGCCGACCAATGGCTGCAACCGCCGCGCCCAACACGGGACGGTCAGAACATTGCGGGTCGACACCGACACCTCCGGCGGCAGCCGTTTGGAATTATTCCCGGTAACGCGGGGCCCGTGCAAAACCTTTGAATAGGAATTTATTTGAAATTGAGAATTCTCGAATCTTTATTCGTTTGAACCGACATTATCTGAAACCGATAAAATCTGCAATCGGTATATATTATGGTACTTGGAATTGATAAACCTTTTCAATCTGTATTTGTCGGAAACAATAAATCTGGAATGGATAAGATCTCGAAACTACAAAATCTGGAAACTATAAAACTTGGAATCGGAATTATTTGGATAATGTAATATTTGAACTGACAAAAATTAATAAATAAATAACCTAAATGAACATTAAATAATTTTTCCTATAGCGATGGATGGGATATCAATTATTATGACTGATTGATATTCTGAGTTTAGTCAATTCAAATGTTATATTTTCCACATGATTTCGATTCAAAGTTTAATGGTTTCCAGAAAATTCCAATTCTTTATCGGTTCCAGATTGTATCGTTTTCAACCATATTCGATTCAAACTTTACAGATTCCAAGTTTTCATGTTTCCAACTATATATCGGTTCCAGGTTTATCGGTTCAAGATTTAAAGATTCCGGTCAAATAGTTTCAAATAAAAAGTAGTTTCAAAAAAAGTATGTTCAAAGCAAATGGTTTCAAATATTTAATTATTCAAAGAATTTACGGCGCTCCGTAGCTCTCCCACCATTTTATACAAACAATATTTTAGTCAATTCACGGGCGCACCACACAAAATAGTATAGGAGTATTATTATTAATAATATAAATGGATTAGGTATAAGTATATAAAAAAAAAAAAAAAAAAAAAAAATGGTTAGGTATATTAAATTTAAAAAACTACACTGTCGAAATATTTTTCATGAAATATTCGTTACATTATTTTATGGAGATTTCAAACGTTCAGACGGGCACCTATATATGTAAAGATCTACCTATACCTACTATAAAATTATAATATATATTACCTATAATTTCCCGTTATTTTAAATAAAAATACAAATACATTTATTATTTAAACATTTTGTATTTATAACTAGTTTTAAAGGCCTATATATAGAGATCTCATCTCCGAGGCACTGCCGCTGCGTGACACCCACATCGCGTCTGCAGGAGGAGGGCATGCGAGTTAACAAAAATTGCCTACACATAGCCCCTTAAAATTACATACACGGTTTGCAAATATATAATAGACAATAGGTTAAATTTTCGAAAGCCATTTTGTTTTTATGTACAAATGTCTTATATATATATATCTAAAGCCTATATATTTAAGTAGGTATATCTATTTATTTATTATATTGGGTACCTATATACATACATTTAGTGCCGGCACAGGGGGTGCGGCAAACCGGGCACATCAGCACACGCCCCGGGCGCTATATTTTCGTGACGTACCCTATACCGCGGTAGTCGAAATAATGATCTCCGGGAAAAAAGTCACCAAATTTTTGAAAAATAATTATCTATCCGTGGATGCGGTGTCAAAAATAAGAGTTGTTATTATACAAAAAAAAACTCAAGTTGTTGCACTGCACTGAAAGGATATTAACAATTTAAATATAGGTGGCAATTCCGATTTTTCGATACCAGATTCAACTGATCGATACATTTTTAAAATAAATTTTGATGTCTATAAACTAAATAATGGTCCTAAACCCAAAATTCACCGAGAGGGATTATATTTATTCCAACTCATTTTCGAGGACTATCGTTCCGGGGATTATTATTCCGGGATTCGCCCATCATATAGATACTATATATATGATAGATATACAACTGTCAGGATTAATTTATTTTATGTTTACGTCGAGATTTTTTTAATTCTTTAAGTGGTCTAGAATAACATTTTATGGCACCGCGTATGAAGACGACTTTCGCATAGATCATATTTTCAGGCCGAAACAGAAGACATAATATTTTGTTCGAAACGTGTTCTTTCCCATAACACTTATTACGCATCGAGCAAAATGATCCGATGTACATAGTGTGCTGCAGGCCATAAAGTTTAAATCGATTATGTTCTATTTTTTAGTTCAGCACGTATTTTGTGTGGAGTCAGTTTTATCTGGATACATTTTTTGGACAAAATAATAATAGAGGTACCTATACGTTTGTCGTACTAGAAAATTATTATGCAATATGGAGAATAATAGTCACATTCAATATTATTATTTAGGTACATTTTGTATTTTAAGATGGGTATATTCGCGTATGGTAATCGTACCACGATATGGTAACCGCGTATGGCTTTCCATCAGACGTAGGTACCATCTGATTGAAAACTAGATGAACATACAGTATGAATTTTATATTTCTGACAACACGGTTGGTGGTCAGAACACAGGGCGGCGGCGAACATTGGCGTACCACCGGAGCGCCGCGGTGCCGCGTGTGCGCGCGCGGTAGAAAACGGTTGGCAACACCGTGTTGCGCTCGCCCGGCGGAGGTAGGAAAAACGCGCACGGGCGCGCTCGATGTAATAATAATAATAATAATAATAATAATAATATGTTTAATAGACGAATGATATTGTCTGTTCGTCGGAAAATCGTTGTGTATGATCCATATCCATGACGTCACCATGAATTGATAATATACCGTGTTATCATGTACCTAGTATAAACACATTACATAATATATTATATTATGTTATTATTATAATACGCGTGTATTCTGTTATATTTATTTTTAAATATTACCTACCTACCTATTTATTTATCTTATCGTGGGTATTGTAAAAATGTTTAAAATGTCGCATTATATCATAATACGGATTTGTGTTGTATGCTTTTGATATTCCCGCCAATAATTTATTTAGATAGATACCTCCTATTTATTCGTTCAATTGTTATTCTTCTGTGTTTAGGTATAATATACTATACACGATAACGATGAAAATGATAACGTGGTATTATCAAATCGTAGTAGCGACCACAGATATATATATATATATATAATATATATTATATATATTAAGAATTTGAATTGTGAAAATCAGGCTATACTGGATAGGCCACATAAAATGATCCTAATTTCTTTACTAGTAAAAAAATATTTAAACATCAGACTAAATTCATATGGAAAAATGTTTTCAACTGAAGTTTTAAATCCTACAAGTAACCGTCATAAACTAACAAAACAAATTCTTTTTTTAAATCAATAATTTTATAATAGGTAGTTAAATTTTTCCTTTTTATACATTAGTTTTGATAAAAATTATACGTTAAATAGATTAAACTTCATTTTGTAATGTTCATATTTGAAATAATATAAATTGGTATATTGTATTCTAAAATAATATATTATTATTATGAACAGTTATTATTTTTTTTATATATATGTTACTATAATTATAATGTATCACTTTTTATGTTTTTGTTAATATGTAATATAATATTCAGATTTATACAGACAAATTGCTTTTTCATTATTAATAATAATACCTACCTATGTTCTTATTTATTTTATTATATTAATTATTATTGTGCAGTAAAAATAAATGTATTGAGTGTTTGTAATTTGCACTAATATAATAGAACATTATACATTTATAATATTAAATTTTTGGTTTTAATAATAACATTTGTTTCTTATCATTAGTATGTACTTTGTAAACATTCACCTCTTTGATAATGAATTTTATGCCTCAATGATAACATGAAGACGGCTATCTAGTTAATATATATATCTGTGGTAGCGACGAAAACATTTTCCCACCAAGAGACGTTCGCGTTTACGTATTTATAGTGTGTGCCTACGCGTACGCGTTGTACGAGCCGTGCCGTTTTTCTCGACGACGAGCGGTCGGACGGACGGACGGGCGAGGTGCGAGGGGCGAGCGTAGGGTAGCCGCACCCTAAAAACGCCGCGGACCACGCGCGCACGACAAGGTCGACCGGGACCGATCGTACACCATGTCGTCGAACTGGCATCGTCGCAGCACCGTCTCTCCGTGGGCATGGCACGTCGCTCTCGCACGGCCGTCCGTCTCTGTCGCGCGCCGCCGTCGTATATTCCCTCACTCTCTCACACTCTCTCACTCCTCGTCCGCCACACACAAGGTTCCCGCGGCCCGTTTGGCCGGCACGCACACGCGTCCGGCTTCGGCGCCAGCGTGCGTGCGTGCGTGCGTGCGTGCGTGCGTGCGTGTGCGTGTTCGTACAAACGGCACACCGCACGGCCGGCGACATGGCGCGGCGTCGGAGGGGGGCCCTGCGGTGTTCGGTTCAACTAGTTTTGCCGCCGGGGCGCACGCACGCACAAACCGTATGGCGCGCGCGCGATATTTTATTACACGACGCCGTGCGTGCGTGCGTGCGTGCGCGCGTTTTCGTCTATCGTGTGCACAACGTTCAGTAATGATAATATTATTGTCCCCTGCTAACAGCGGCAACGGCTGCAGCTGCCGCGTGTCCGCCACCGCCATGTTGTTGCCGTCCGACCGTACGGCGCGGCCGCCACCGCCGGGACAGGGTTGCCGTTCTTCGGCCCGGCGGGTGTTCCATTTTCGTGGCGCGTTTTCCTTGTTCGTTTGCGCGCAATACGCGCGGCGGCACACCCGGCCATATAGTAAAAATTCGGCTCCCTCCCCCCCCCCCGGCCCGCCGCCGGATTCGGGGAGGGGGGGGGGAGCTCTATAATATAACCTATACTCTCCGTTCCCGTCGCGTTTAACGGCGTGCCCGTTCATTAATAATTTATATTACTCGTCACGAAAACGTTTGGTAGTCGATTTGTTTTCTTCGGGAAAATTTTCGTGAAATTAATACGAAAACCAATGTCGTTTCTCCTGCAGTATTGTCACCACAAAACAGGTTTTGGATAAAAAAAAAAAAAAACCACGTTATAAAACGTCCCCAATGGGTGATCTTATCATTATATAGCCGATAAATAATTATCATTATCCGTGCGAACGGTATAAAAGCCTAAAAGGATGGCGAAATCTTGGCGCGTGACGCTGATCGTGCGATTATATTTTATACGCTTTCCGGTAGGTATAGGCGATTTATTGTAGTTGATATACTTTGGAGAAGTCAATTTTCTAGTAGATATACCGAAAATGACAAAAAATTTTTATATTTTCGTAAGAAATTAATCATGTCGGAAATGTAAACATATTATTTACACTAGCACTGATAAACTGACGTGTAATTAACAAGATAAAAATATGTTGAAAACATTTTGATGACTTTCGGTAATTTATAAAAAAAATTTGTTGAAGAATTGTATAAATCTAAATTTCGGTCTACATGATATACAACTTCCTCGATTATTCATTTAAAGGGAAGTGTTCAATTCTTTTGAAAGAAGAATGCTGAAACTATATGCCATCTTGAAAATATGTAACCCAACGTTGATAAAAAAAATAAGTTGTATTTTTCTATTCTGTATTCATGTTACTTATAATAATCTAAAATGCTTTTAAAAATGTCCCCTGGTTTAAAAACTTTGAATGAGGGGTGTGGTGGACGAAGTCCTCCAAGGCTTACCTACTTTTTCTCTATAATATATGTCCAGGAAAACGCTGATTTTGTAACTATGCTCAGAGCCCGTCCTTATTTGTTTTCCAATTCAACCACTGAATAAAATATAACGTTTTACAATATAGTTATTCTTATTATTTGCTAATAATATATCTTTAACACATGGTATAAAAGTGGTCTTAAGTCAATAACGCTTGGTTATACGAAAATAAAATAATAATAATAATAATAATTAAATAATATACAAATACAAATAAAATAAAATAATAATTTTTGACTTAAGACTTTTATACCATGCATTATACGACTCTGTAATGCATGGTATAAAGATCTTAAGTCAATAACGAATAGTGTATACAAATCATAAGACAATAATTATTAATACCGTATGTCAAAAATGAAAATTATACCACGTGTTAAAGATATATATGGCGCTGATTGTGTTACGAAAATCACACTTACTGCAGGTGTTTGCAGACGACATGGAATTATTTCGTCGTGTCCATTTGTTAAACGATTTCATAATCTCCAGAACGACCTAAATAATCACGTGTCGTGGGCTGAAAATTGAGGTTTGACATTTTATATCTTAAAATGCCGTTCCACGACCTTCACCCTACGCCGGAGAGCCCCTTCATTATAGTCTGGTGACTGATGTATAATAGGTTTTGTATTTAGTTCCACTTTAAGTCCTAAATTGCATGTTAAAAGTATCTGTCGTAGGTGCCTCAAGACGCTCGGTTTTACAAAACGTGTTTCGACTGTGTTTAAGTTAGCTTCTCTCTCGAAGGCCTTTTACTGGGGGAAAAAAAAGTCCAATAAACAATATTTGGTAAAAAAGAGAGTCATTCATTTTAATAAAATAACATTTTAGTCGATAACATGGAAATAAATAAAAATATACAATATATAATATCAGTCAATTTAATCATCAATTTTTCTTATATTATGACTCACTCAAGTTAAATACACTGATTTTGTACTTTGCTTGTATTTGTACATATATTTTGGAAACAACTTTCAATGATACGAGTTTGCTGCAGTCGTAGCGTTTCTGCTGCACTTGTCCAAATCTCCTACAACATCTAAAGCTAATTTTGCTTCGTCTGCAACGATTTCCATCTTTATTTTCCCAATTAATTTCCAAATAGTTGGATATTTATATCCATAGAGCTTTTCAAACCGGTTATTTCACCATTTAGTCACATTATTCACATTATTGTTTTAGTGACCTCATACATATGTGGTTTTTTGAACATTCCACGGGGAAAGTATGGAAATATAGTTGGAATTTTTCGAAAATGGAGGGAAGAAGCCGAACCTACTCGCCTATATATATATATATAAGTACCATTTATACATAATAAGCATCGGAATTATAGGCGTCAAATTTTAAATTTCAGCACGGGGGTAGAATAAAATACTATTCATGTATATATATATATATTATTCTAATTCTCTATATATTGGCTTTGGTTTTAATAATACCTATTATTTAAATAAGTATATATGAAGATATATATTATATAAAAACTCATTTCGATATGAAAGTATTTTAGCTATTATTTTGACGAAACATTTTTCGTACACATCGGGGGCAAAATAATATTTTTTCCCTTGTTAAATCGATGCACGGGGATAGTCGCCCTCGCTGTTCCCGTTGAGTCTGCGTCTATGAATTTGAAATAAGATAAAAGGTCTTCTGCATCTGGTGGCATTATATATATTTTATACACGCCATTCCGTCATTCTGTCGAGTATTATCCTGTAGTAGTAGTAAGAAATATATAAACTATCAATAATGCCGCAATGTTTTCGAAAATCTCTATCTTGTTTGTATATTGCTGACATACTAGGTGTATTTCTGACATTTCCCGTGGGTCGATTGACACAAATGATAAAATTATCCATTATTTTATAGTAATATGGTTTACAAAATTATTTTTAATATGACACAAAGTATTTGTTCGTATATAGATCGACTTCTCCTCCGAAGAATGTAATATATATATACTGTTGTAATAAAATGTTGAATTTGTTTGTACACGGGCGACGTATAATAATTGCTTGAAAAGTTCAGAAACGAGGCTAAAATTTCCGTCTATAAACCACGTATGTCTGGAGACTTGGCTATAATAACGAAAAATTGTTATTGGTGGAAAACATTACAATTCTATCATCGGAATTCGGTCCATTGATATGTCCATTAATTCAAGTCAGCGGTTGATCAATAATAGAACTATCTGAAATTACTGGTTTTTTTTTTTTAGTGGGTCTATAATCAATACCTATACTTACAGCTGTTTAAAAATGGATATGAAAAAGCTGTAACTTGGCCAATTCCAATTTTAGTTTTAGAACAATGATTTACAAGACAAAACGATTGAACATTTTTTCTTTCAAATTCGTTGTAAAAGTTGACCCACATATATTTTGCACAAATCGATTGTGGTAATTATAGTTTATGCGTAGGTGCGATCTTGTAAATAATGGTCAAAATTTACTTAAAACTTATTTTAATACCTATACACAATTAATTAACGTAAAAATTAAAAAATTTGGACCATTATTATGGCGTTTTTAAAGTTTGTCATATTTAAGTCGTATAAAAGAGATAGTTTAAGGGTTAAGACCTGAAAATGTAATACAAGATTATACATGATTATATATACGAGTAGGTTATAGGTATATACGTTGCTTTCAAATGTATCACATCCACCACGAGCAATAAGTGCTTCAACTCCCGGCTTATACTGACCGGCTTTTTTTTATCTTTAATTGTGACGGGATATCTAGAGCCCGCGCGATACCTAATCATCAGATTAATCACTATATTTATTTATGAAATATACTGATAATACCATAGATAATATATGCGTAATACTCGTTTACGTTTAGGTATACAATCATTTGATGACAATCGGTTATTTCTTCTTTAACAAATTATGTAGGCAATAAGTATACTATATATATATATATATATATGTATATTTGTCAATAGTCTCCACTGGTTGATCGAGGAATGGGGTGCATTTGTACTTCAGCACTCCGGCCTAATTCGCCACCGCTTACTATTGACGTTATTATCATAATAAACTATACATATATGACAAACCAATAATCCAGTTCAAAATAATAATTTTTAATAGGATTTTTTTTAGAATTTGGGGGGGGGGGAGAATGGAGGGTTGCACGGATCAAAATGTCTTCTGGGGTTTTAAATATTCCACAGTAGGTCATAAAGTTCAAAGGTGCCAAAACAATGGAGGCAATAGGGGCAGTTGCTGCCCCCACGTGAATAATTATGTGGGGTCATATGAGATGGCGTCTTTATATTACGCCACCCATTTAATTTTTTTTAAATTTTACTGAAAGGTTTTTAGGTTGCAGGAAAAAATTAGATAAATTTTGGAAGATGTTGCAGAGGAATAATAATGTTCAACCCCAATGAAAGGACCAGTATTTTGGTGGGTGTGGGGGGAGGGTGGCTGACATTCCCATTCAGGAGTGTCGTATGTGTAAATCAGAAAATTTGTGATATAAATTTCGGTGCCTTTCTTTTTTTTTTTTTGTTTATTTATTAATTTTTTTCGTTGGGTTTTAAACTTAAATACTACTCGAATTTTAATTTTGCTTATCAAATTGCCAGGCCTGTCACTATAGATATTTTCCGGCCTAAAGCGAAAAATTTAATGCCGCCTTTTAAAACGTAAAAAGGCAAAAAGTAAATTTTTTTTTCCGCCTATATAACAAAAATACGGGATCGTCGTTCCATTGTCGATATTCGTATTTTATAATTTTACTGTCCTAAAGCGACATTTTACCGTTTTAATTTTTTGCCGCCCTAAAGCGACGCATGACTCGCTTGTACCCTAACGACGAGCCTGTACAACGTTCCCAAAAAGGTTAATAAAAAAGAATAAAAATTCATCAATTTAACTCTGCAGACACCCCTCCCCATGCACATTAATATTTCTCAGTGCTAGCTCTGCTACCACGGTTCAAAAGTCGTTTCGATACCTCTGATAAAGCTTACAGTTCAAAATGTCCATTTATAATATTTTTCGTGTTTATATTTAGAATTTACAAATGACCAGTTTCCGAATTATAACTAAAAAATACTGATAGATTTGCCAATGCATTGCCCACTCTGCAAGTTGTCTAATAAAATAGAATATTTTAGTAGATAAAATATGCATTTTAATTTATGAGAATTTATGATATATATATATATATATGAAATATATATATCTTTTTGGTTTGCCAAACTATGTTTTTAGTCATAATTCACTCAAGTTGGCTTTCTCAAATTGTCTTACAATTTTAAAATTAATATCAAATGATAGCTATTATTATTTAGGAGAACGTTGTTTTCGAATAAATTAACCATTTAGTGCAGATTTTTACGCATAGGTATACAGCTAGGACTTATTTAAAAAATAAATTTTCTATAGTTAACGGTATATAACTGAAAACTGAATTGTCATTAGGAAATTATTAAGTACTAAATAATATTAATCTATAAATTATACTTAGGTACATGATGTGAAATTTAATAAACATATGAAAAGTGGAATGATAAAAAATGCTTTTTTGAGGTTTAATAGTTTTACAAAAATGATGGTGGTTTACGCATTATTTAAAAAAATCGTGATATATAGTCACATCAATCACCAGAATTGTCGGCATGTATTTTTTTCTGTTGGGAATATTTAAACAGTCACACGTGGAGCTGAAGATATTGAAGTATTAAAAAACAAAATTCGAGATAAAATGTCCGGTATTCTTATGAAAGTTATATAGGTATATACACTAGCAGCGTATAGTGGAAAACATTAGAAGTTGATTAAATTAGTATTTGAAAAAAGATTGTGGTTACCCGGAGGAAATAATTTATAAAAAATAAACGTCACGTCATGTATAGGCACTCAATTTAAATATATCAATAAATCATTTTCATTCATTTTTCATTTAAATACGTTGTACCTACTTTGAAAATCAGCAGTTTTACTTGAGTGGGACACAAATACAATTATATACAGCTGTTCAAATCATCATAAAATATTGTTGGTATCAAACGATAGCGCTTGCAGTTTTGAATATAATTATAAGTCCATTTTCGAAATTTGCACGATGAATATACATATTTGCACATGTTTTACTTTATGAATTATGGATATGTATATATATATGTATTATGTATATATACACAAGTATACATTTATTTTAATTTGAAAATAAAATTAATCTGTTTTAAATGTGTATTCGTGTTATTAATATATAATATATATTGATTATTATATTCATGATTTAATATTATATTATTTATTTTTTTTTTGTATTTTTTAAAATATAAATTAGTTCGGTATATCCCTACAATAAATAGGGAATATTCTTATTATAAAAGTTGCGATATATGATTTGAAAAAATATTCAATGGTAAATAGAAGCCTGCAGTGGCGTAACAGCAGGGACTCTTCAGCTCAGGATTATTTATTTATTATATAATAATTATTAAAGTACATTAAAAATTATGTCACATTTAGAATTCACGCCTGAGTATAATAATGATGATATAAGGACAGACTGAAAGTAGTAAGATGAGGTAAGACCAGAACAAGAGATATGTGACACGTCACTATATTCGTGTATACACTGAACCAAATGTATCTGTGTATTTCAATAAAAATATATAGATTACCTAATTTAATAATATGGTTGTTAATATAGGTACGTCCGATAAAATGTTTGTTGATTTAGAAATAAAATACTTATTAATTTCACAGTAAAATAACAAAACGTATTATTGATTTAACAATATCGTTTATCAAAATCTGTATTCATTTTACAAATTATTTTCATTAAATTATAACTTATATATTTTGTGAAATTTACAAAATGAATTTGTTATTGTAAACACGTTTTTGTATTAATTTAACAATATATATATATATATATATATGTACATTAAAATAATAACAATTGTATCACTTCAACAAATATTCGTTTGTTAAAATTTGATTATCGCATATTGTTAATAATTCTACCAATGATATTTGGTTCAGTGTGTGATATAACGTACGTTATTACTTATTATAATGAGTTATCAACTTAAAACAATGCTAATCCGTAATAATTGTTATTTTAGTTATTGTATCATACAATGTAGCAAGACGTGAGTATATACCAGCTATACATATAAATACTTTTTAAACGACAATAAATAAATAAAATTCGATTTCACATTTAAACTTGTTTATATATACATTTGTATACGCGCGCATAATTTATCCGAATAACATCTATTTAAAAATCACTTAAATATCCTGTAGTATACCTAATAAAGGTGAAGTGATGATGCGAGTTTTTTTATTCTTGACCTTCGATAAATTTTTGTGGATATCTTCAATGTAATGTATATAGGAATAGCTATTATATATTTTGTATTTTGAATTGGTTATAGTGAATGTGATATCATATACGTCAGATTATTACTTTTCGATTAATATGCATAATATTTTATAAATATAAAATCGGTATTTTTTTTTCAGGAAATATAATAATATGTAGTACGAATAATGAATATAAAACAAAATATATGTTTATATAGGTGTTTCTATAAAAAAAATGTAAATTATGGTACGTGTTGATATACTATATATTAACAGTATTACTAATTATCATATTTCAATAATATTATACTATATATATTACCTGTCATTAATTACCATAATATATTATAATGTACCATAACCATATTTCAGTGTGGCATATTTATGATTGTATATATTATTATACATATAAATAAAATATTTGAAAAAGGAACGTAATCGTATATGTACGGGCCAGGGTCGGCGCTAAGAAATATTCTTGGAGGGGTGTATCGGAGTAATCGTATGCTAAATTTTCTAAAAAAAAAAAAAAAAAAAAAATGTTAATAAGTAAAAAAATAAAGAAGTCATCAACTTTTTCTTTAATTTTTCAGCCGTTAAATGTAGGTATACCGACTGCTCCAATTTGCCGACTTAATTTAACAGATTTTTTTCGTAGGTGGGAAAGTGGGTGTTACACCGCCCCACACCGCCTCGCTCCAGTCTTGTGTTCAGCACTCGTTGAATATATTTTGTCAGATCTTTTCTTTTATGGATAGAGTCTGGATGGTTCTATAATCTATGCAGGACTATATGCAATATGGTCCAACCTTATTTTCGAAGACAGTGGTTATATATTTACACAGCCTGTATGTATAGGTTATATTGATAAAATAATAATATGATAATGATATATAATAATATATGGAAGCTCTGGAAAGTAAAGGACTAAGGATTAGTAGGAGTAAAACAGAATATATAGAGTATGATTTTGGCGAAAGGGAACACAGAGGGAATAGGGAAAGGCTAGGAATAAAGTTAAGAGGGGATGTGGTGGAAGAAGTGGAGAGGTTCAAGTATTTAGGGTCCGTTGTACAGAAAGATGGGGGTTTCGAAGAGGATATGAAACACGGGACTAAGTGTGGATGGACGAAGTGGAGAGAAGCGTCAGGTATTCTGCGTGATAAAAGAATCCATATTAGGGGAGATGAGAATGTTAAGGTGGATGAGTGGAGTTACTAGAGAGGATAAAATAAGGAATGAGTATATCAGACGTAGTATAGGGGTAGCTTCGATAGTAGACAAAATGAGAGAGAATAGATTAGGATGGCTCGGGCATGTATTAAGGAGGGAAGAGACTGAGGCAGTAAGATTAGTAAGGGAAATGCATGTTGTTGGTAAGAGGGGGAGAGGAAGACCGAAAAAGAGATGGGAGGATGTGATGGCGAGTGGTATGAGGAAGGTGGGAGTAAGTGAAGAAGATGCGGGAGATAGAGTTATGTGGAAGTGTAGGACCAGGGTGGCCGACCCCAAATATTTGGGAGAGAAGGCGAAGGAGAAGAAGACGAATCATTAAGATAATATTATAATTAAATACAATAATACGTATTGTTATCTATACCAGTATTAGCTCTAATTATTATTCAGACTTTAGTGAATTACTGAGTGACACGCTCAGGTAACGCTTGTCGTTTTGATATTAATTTTTGTGAGTTTTAATGGGAATGAACGTAATTATAGGTGTACATGTGTAATATAGTAATTGTCATTCTACCAATTATTATGTACAGTGAAAACGGGCTTAAGCCCAACACACATTTGCAGAAAGGTATTAGAATACAAATATTGAAATATAACAAAGGTAATTATATATACGTTTTCCTGTATTTAATTAATTTAATTACCCTCTCCCCTATGAAACAATTACTACGATTACTACAATAAACATTGTATGTACATAACAAAATATATTTTATGTAGAAACAAAAATATTGGCTCCTACAGAAAATCATAGTATTTTGCACTTTTAAAAATAAATATATATTTAAACTTAAATGTACAAACTTAATATATAACCTAAATAAACTTAAACATAAATTTATATAAACTTTTAAAAATAAATATAATAAATTGTTGTTTAAACTCTTTTTATGTATAGGTTACACAATAATACTGGAATTATTTAATGCGATGCAACATATTATGCTAAATAATATGATTTTTTTTATCTACTATTAGTTTATTAGGAACAACGTTTCTAAACCAGTTTGTAACTACTCTAATAATTAGAGTTTTATTATTATCTATATTACTTAAATCAAAATAATAGTCTACTTTTCTATTTATTTTAATATATTTTTCTGACTATAAAATGTAGAAAGTAGAACATTTTGATTTGAGTACTAAATAAAAAAAAAAAAAAGGTCGAGGGAAAAATACATAATCTTTTTACTCCGTATACATGCCACATAATTAATATACAATTGTATATATTTACTTTACCTATAGGTATAGGTATATGTATAGTGTTTTTCAAAATCTAAATTTATCTTTGGTTATTTTTAATAGTTTTAACTACATTTATTTATAGTTATAGACATATTTTTATAGTTTCATTGTATAATTAATGTATGGTTAAATAACTTAAATGTAAGAACTGGGCAAGAGTACAGGGTGGAAGCACTTCGCTCGTTGGGTGTCAGTAGGGATGAAAGAGTTGCTTATCAGACAGGATATACTATTTTAATGGATATATTCAGGGCCGTCCCGAGGGGTGCATGCGGGGGGTGTCTCACCCCTCCATTTCGGAAAGCAGTCGGCAAAATTAAGTTCGGTTGACAAATATAAGTTCAAACGGCAAATAGTAGAAAAAGTCGATTTATTCACTCACGTTTATGAAGTATTTTGGAATTTTAAGTCGGCGAACTGTAAACTATTAGGATTGTATAGTCGGCAAAATGGGAAAATAGTTGATTATTATTTTTTTTGTCTATTTTATGTTTCGAAGAGAAGTATTATATAATTATTTTTACATTTTAACCTTCCAAAAATTGTTATTCGAGACGATCCTGGAGATATTGTATTTGAAAGCAACGATATAATATTATTGCATTCGAAAAGTTTGTAAGCGGAGCTTCGGTATACATACGACTATAACCAACTGTCTACTGTTACCAGCTATATATTCAAACATTCAGTAGGTATGTTTAACATTACACCATAAGAACAAACCTAGCAATTAATGTGATTGAATGATGTGCTCTTACTAATTATAATATAAATAATATTTATTTACATCAGTACCTACCTATATTTAATATGTATAACTATTATAACCCGACCAGCTCATCTGCGCACCCGGTGACGTCACACGTCTGACCAGATCAGGGGTTCCAAAACATAAATTTATTATCAGTATAACCAGTATGAA
This sequence comes from Pemphigus obesinymphae, assembly GCA_025469235.1. Lineage (NCBI taxonomy): Eukaryota > Metazoa > Arthropoda > Insecta > Hemiptera > Aphididae > Pemphigus > Pemphigus obesinymphae. Next base: position 3,460 of record JAIPRL010008246.1, on the reverse strand, counting down.
AAATATATCAAACATTAGAGAGATGATAATAAATTATATATGTTATCAATATTTTCTCAAACAATGAATATTATAGTGTTTATTCAAGGTTCGCAGTTTTCGTTTGAAATTAATATTATTTAATATTGACATATCACAATATACACACACGTTTATGTACATATTTATATACATTTACACACATTTAGGTATACACTGAATATTGAAGGCGGACATGCAAACATGAAACTATAGGCAAATAATTTTTTTGAAAATAACAGCAATAACAGTAAAGAAAATTTCAATCTTAAACATCAATTCCACTCATATCATCAGCCGTTTCAGAGTCATTAGAATCTGAAAACTCTTCGTCGGTACTATACACCTGTTCCAGTCTCAAAGATGTATTGGTCTCGTTCAGGCGCCAAAACTATTTCTTTATCCCAGTAAGCTATTTCGTTTTTCATAATATTATCACATACTGCAGGTTGCCAACCGTCTTTTCCCATTGTGTCGAATTTGTTTTTTTGTTAATGTTTCTGTGTCAACTATTTTAACGGCTGTATTGTGCAGGGCAACCCATTGTTTTGCTACGTTCCATATATTATCAATAAGACCGATATCTGGATGATATGGAGGTAACCTGAGAACGTCATGACCGTGTTGTCTCATCAAATTATCAACTAGATACACCTAAGATGTTTTGGTTTGTGCTGTTTTACTAATTTGTACAAAGATGGTTTTGACATGTCAGCACCATATGGGATGCTGTTATTTTGTAACCAAGTTATCATATCTGCTTTGCGGAAGTTGGATGTCGGCACTCTCTCATCTAAGCTGCAATAGTAACTCGCATTATCTAATGCTATGACGGAATTTGATTTTAAATTAAGAACCCGCTTCTCTTCTAACCAATTTTTATAATTACACCAATTCATTTGGCGTTCGGGATAAATCCGGTGTTAGAGCCAACATGTATTATTATTACGTTCACAAAGGTTTTATACTTTGGTATTACACCAGATAGAAATCAACATTCGACAGGAAAGTTATGGTGCTTGTATTTGTATACATTATATAATATATTTTGCAAAATATAGTATATTTTGTGAACAATATGTGATATACCTACCTAAAATGTAGGACTTTTAAATTATTGGGTTATCACTTTATCAATATTTTACCGGGAGTATTTCATAGAGATAACCTCAAAAAAAATATATGTTGGCAACACACCTGTGCTTCCATAATTTTAATACCCCCTACAAATTTAAACATGTAACGGTCGCCAAGGGCGCAGATGAACTGGACGGATTATACTGTTGATTATAAATTTCTTGATTTTATTTATCGTATTGTGCTTTAAACTATTTTCCGAGTGGTTTTCTTCCGATTACTAATTAATAGGTACTTACTTTTAAATTAAAATAATGCATTAACCCATACATAATATTAAATTCGTCATGCCCAATGCATTATTTGAACATTTATAGAATATTACAACAATATTTGAATATTATTCGGAACGTGAAATAAATATAGTTTAAATAAATGCACAATAATTTGCACTGCGGTATATTATGTTCCTGTCTTTTTTTTTTTTATCGTAAAATAAAATATGTTTGAGAAAGTCAGCAATTTCATATGGGTTCATAATATGAGCAAAATTTTCGTATATAGACTTGAGAAAAAATAAAAACAAACATAAATGTAAACTGTAATGGTACTAGCTCTCTAGAATCTAAAAGTAAATATACTTTTACAATATATATGTAGGCAAGAACGTTCATCTAGGAAAACCCAGATGGGGAGTGAACGTTATAAAATAAATCGCCATTCGTACACATTTTTTAATAATAATTTAGTTTTTACACAGTAGCCAGAGGCGGAATATGTCCTTCTTTTGCCCCCCTTCCCTAATGGACGCCCATGTTTATAGGTATATACGATAGAACAAGAATTATACAAAAATTCGCTTTTCTCGCCATCAAGGAAAATAATAGGTAGGTAGTAATATATATTCACCGTTATCACGGTCACCTATAGTACCATATAGTAGGTAACTAACCGTGGTCTTGGTTTTCGGCTGTTTTTTTACTTTCCAATATATACCGTGAACCGTGTCCCATGTATTTATTTATCACATCTTATTTTATAATTTTATAACTTTTTGACTTTTTTTTTTATCAATTTTTGAAACTGATTTCCTCTCCCCCCCCCCCCCAAAAAAAATTGACTCCTTTTATCTGCCACTGTGCTACAGGCTCTCTATAATGCCCTAGAGTCCCCACAATTCTTGACTACGCGGGACCGTTGTTTGGTCACCATACATACACTGCCGTTAACATTCATCGGATTGATCGAGTGCAAAACCGTTTTTTGAGTTTTGCTGGCTTTTGGGTAAAAAATCGACACCCTGAACACGACTTTAGACCTATTAATCGGGCTCTAATACTCGCCTCCCTTGCAGATAGGCCGTAAGCGTGATAAATTTGGAATCAATTTAATCTGAGGTCTGATCGACGGTCAAGTCGATACCCCGGGGTTTCTCGAATCACTTAACTTCCATATTCCTAGCAATACTAGATTTCACGGTAAGTACTTTTTATTCTCTTGATAATAAAACTAACTTCTTCAGGAATGCCTCACTTCCAAAAATGCCGCGCAACGTCGATATTTTTTAAGTTTTTAGTACGGAGGCCCACATTTTATTTTTATAATCCCAACAATATACGAATCATATGTTTTATTTTTATTATTAATTAGATAAAAACTATTGTTATTATTATTATTATTACCTTTATATATACAATATATATAATGTTTTATTGTAAAAAGTCGATTGGCGTTAATTCTAATGAATAAATTCCAGTGTTCGGAACGTTCACTTAAACATTGAATTCGTTCACGTTCACGTTCAAATGCATTTAAAAGGAACACGTTCACACTCACGTTTTTTACGCGTTCATTTTAATTAATCAATTGTTAACAAAATATAGGTACATTTTTCTTATATAGACATTCTAAAAAATTACCGATTCATAGAAACTATCGTTTTCATTTCATATAGTAAACCCAAGGAAATTGGATTTTCAAGTATTATATTTAAATCTAATTAAAGGTTTACAGCAAAATTTGTTTAAAATTAAAATTTAATTTTAAAAGCTTAAAAATCGTTCGAATTCCTTAAAAACATCAACGTCCATTTGACATAGAAACGGGTGACGCGTTCACAAAATATGAACGTGAACGCATGCATGAACGTCGTGCGTTCATCATGAACGTCCAGGGTCGGATTGGCCCGGACCGCTAGTCAGCGATCGCGGACTGGGCCCTCGGCTAATTTTGGCCCCCTTGCTCATATTTGAATAATATTATTTATTAATAAATCTATGGACCCGATATTTATTTACTAAATAGACGATTATTATTACCTATTCTGCGACTATAGTAAAAAATTCTAAACGATTGATCTGTTTTT
>JAIPRL010008245.1:454-20818 GCA_025469235.1 Pemphigus obesinymphae | reverse complement strand
GAGCTATTATAAATATATCATATTACATTTTAAAATATGTATAAGGTCACACTAAATCATATATTAGTAATATTATATTATTATTATCATATATATACATTTTATCTTCAATGTAATGTTAAACATAAGTAGGTACTGAGTAGGTATATAATTAATATTAAGAGTTATGTATACTACACCGAAACTACGCTCAGAATCGTTTTATTGAATGCAATGATTTATCATTGCTTTCAAATGCAATACATCCACCTAGAGTATCCTGCCCAGTAGCGAAGTGCACCCACCCATACTGACACCCGACGAGCGAAGTGCTTCCACCCCCTACTGACCGGCTTTTTAAATAATAAATTTATTTCACCATCTATTTTGCTAGCTGAAATGCACCAGGCTGACAAAATTTTAAATTATTTGAAGGAGTACCTCCAAAAAAAAACATTACATGGAAAATTTTCTTTGATAATATTTTCAGCGAAAACCAAAATATCATAAGTAATTGCTCCCAATTTTTCATATATCTACATAATTTTTTTACTCCCATGTGGAAAAGTTATTTTTATCAATATTATTCCAGTTCATTTGAAATTTTTTGAAAATAGGTATATCTGAACATAATGGATATTTTTGTCTCATGAAAAACATTTTGCAAACCAACTTCATAAATAGAATGTTAGCAAGCCAATAACAAAATATTTAGATTCAATTTTAGTGGACTGATAACACGATGAGTGACAAATATATCGTTATTAGAATGAATGCGTATATAATGCGATATGATTTTGATTTAAATTTAGAAATAAAATTTACCTGGGGTTGAGTGTAGATTATATAACAATAATACACAATGTTATATAGAAAAATTTATTATACTGTTATTATTTATATTAATATTAATTAAAATTAATTTATTTTATTTATAAGTATTTAATTTTAATAGTATTTGAATAAAACCAATAAGTACGTAATTGAAGTTTAATATAATTTTAAGATAAACGCATATATAGATATTAGATTAATATATACCTAATGTATAAACAAAAAAAAAAAAATTTCATAAAAAAGGAAAGATAATCCTAATGTATACTGTCCAATGTCAATGAAATAATATAGGATATGTCATATGTCACCCATTATAATTATAATTTATTAGAAATAAAATATAGGCAGAACTGTTCATATATACCACGGGCTATTTAGTGAGACCATGGTTGAGTCTGATATACCTAGTAATGTCATGGAAAATGCAATCTATATTTGATATTTGTCAAAATAATAAATATGTATTTGACAAATAATTGTTTTTGTAATGGCATATGAATATATAATCATCAGAATTTATTAAAATGTGTCTCAATAATATTGACATATTACACAACCTATGTAAAAGTAACAATATAAACAATGTTTTTTTTACAAATTATATTTATTATATTTGTGTTGAAGGAAATTGTTCATGAGTATTATGTAGTTAAAAAAATGGGATAAAAATATATATAATGGTACTTTACCTTTTCAAATGACGTTTAACAACAATATATCAACTTGATTCATTCGTATCACAAAAACATATGAATTAAGCACGTTACGAAACACCCTGAATACATTTGTGATTGGAACTCAGAATAGAAACAATTTACTAGAAACCAAGGAGGTAAAATGATTTTTAAATCGGTTCAAATAACTGGTTAAAATTGGATAAATAGAAACCGGTTTTAAAACCAAAATATATGAAAAATGTTTTCAAATCCGAAAAGCGGAATAGATTAGGTATATAATATTTTTTAATAAGAATCTTATTACTTTAAAAAAATAGCCCTAATTTATATATGTAGTAAATTCCTTGAAAATTTAAAACTAGTACCATTTACAAACTGAAATATTAGTATTAATAATTACAAATAATTTAACTATATAACCTGTTAAAAAACCTAAACAAATCAGAATTGTTTTTAAACCCAAAACCCAAATATTTTATCCTGTTTTGACTCCCTACTAGAAATAGACAAATCCTGATATCGAATATTAAACTAAAGTACTCGGGTAAAAAAAATAAAAAATTACTTAGCTCAACTTTATAATGTATATGATTGATGTGATATTATAAATATTATAGATATTATAGGTATTAAACATACTTACTGTATAATTAATTAATATAAAAATAATGGAGTCAATATCCTCTAGTTTATTTCGCTTTAAGGAAAAATAAACACTTCAAAGTCGAATATATAACGCATCGATTGTTTTTAAAGGAGTTGTTTATATTATCTTGTTTATTTCTACATAATTATAGTTTTTATTTTGTTTCAGCCATAATTATTTAAAGTATTTATAGTAAGATATTAATGTATAGGTGCGGGTAATAAGAGTTTTGATATACCTACCTACTTAATTAAATTACGTAACACGAAATGTTAATATTTGTACGAAAGCTAATTTTCAAAGTCAGTCTCCAGGGGTGACCTGAAAATCCAGCCCTAATTTCAGATTACTTTAAAGTTGATTTTAGAGGTTTTGTTAAATATTCAAAAAAGGTTTGAATTCATCATAATACATACTACAAAGTCCCATTTCCCAGCTTACGTCATTTCAATTTTACATTTTAACCTAAACAAAATATATATATATATATATATATATTTTTTTTTGTACACTACTTATACATATAATAACAGCAATATTCTATAGCCATAAACTGAAAGTGAGAGGATTTGGCTACCTCTTCTAGTAAAACATGAAGAGGCAATGTACCCTTGAAACTTTCTAAATTACAAGGATCTGTTAGGTACCTATTTGAAATATAAAATACAAAAAAACAATTGAGAGCGAAATTTGGTATATAGTATTATTTTCCGATTTATAATAATTATATCCTTCACACTTGAAAATAGTACTGGGAAAATCGTAAAATGACTCTTAAAGTATCAACTGAAAAGAACTTTTTACTGAAAAAAAATCTCGTTACGCCAAAACTCCTACACATCTTTTCTGTACACGAAATGTAATTTTCAGAAAAAAACAACAACAAATAAACAGAATTATAAAAACAAGAGATTCGTCGTTCCACGATATAATTAATAATGAATATATTTTTTAGTTAAAAGTTTTATTTATTTTTATCGAGCTTTATTATAAAATGTTTACAGTTTTTAATTTTCTTATTATAATAATAATAATACTTAATTTAAAAATTGTTTATCTATATTGTTGATTTACATATTTCGTATGTTTATATAGATTTTCCAGATATTATATTTCCTATCGTGATATATAGAAATAAAAAACTAAGAGAATTTTTACGTTGTACGTAGTCAGTATTTTGTGGGAATGAGGGTAAGGAGGTTTGAATAAAAAATTACTCTTTTAATTCCATGAAAAACGCCAAATTGTATATACACATATTATATATCAGAGATATTTAGGTATACACATATCCGATGATGGATGTATCATATCAGTCGTAATGAATATAAAATAATAAAATAAATAAACAAAAATTATTATTCTTGTCAAACTACAATGTTTATCATTTTTCATTCCCTTGTCTTATTACACGCATACGTTATTACCATAATTTTGATTTCAGAATTGAATGGTAGAAAAAGCTAGTGCTACATTTTCAAATAAATTATTTCGAAAAACTTGTAAACTGCCGGCAAATGCCTACTAATGTATATTTGAGCATAAATATTACCAGACCATACACGAACATTCCTAATCGGGTTCGAGTTTTTTTCTATTATATATATATTCGATGGTAAAACTTGTTAAATAAGTAAAAAAAATCGTTTCGTATTATATGTTAGAAGTTTTCCGTTTGATTAGCTTTGTTGGGTTAGTTTTTTCAATATTTATATTGTCAAAGACGAAAGTTCAATGATTACACGTTATAATTAAACTTAAGTTGACTGTTAAAATTAATCATATTTCAGTTATTGTAAAATAGAACGTACAATTAAACTTGTGTTTATAATAAAGTAAAATAAAATTATATATATATATATATATATATATATTTATATATAATATGCACAAAAAGTTGAGTTGTTTGAACTGTTGCATTGACTGTGCCAGACAGAGAAAACTTTTCCAATAGGTAACACCATAATACTCGTATACTTACATATAATATATATTAATCAATATAAAATTTTCAGTAAAACGTGCTCACGATTATTCAAAACACTTAAATACCCAAACACAGGTTGGCATGTCTAGACAAAGTTTTTATTAAAGCAGGGATAGTCCCGAGGAAAGGTAAAATACTTTATGCCTCAGAAACGGCTATATAAAGTATAAGTGAATTCAAAATGATCATTTTAACTCTCAAAACGTACCTTTTTCATTTCTATAGACGTCCTATACGTTTATGGGGTTTAAATATGTTGTCGGGAATAAATGAATACATGCTGACCTCGAGTAATTTACATTACAAATTTAACAAAAATAAATAAAAATCCGATATTAAAATTATCGAGGAGAACGTTAGGACTTTTTTTTTCATTTTCAGTACATCCCAAAATTGTCACCAAACTGATTTTTTCATATAATAATAATTTTGATACGTACTTCATTGATTTGACAATACGTATTACGTTTTATCTTAAGACCTGATTTTTTGTTTACCACCACAGTTATTTATGGGAGTTGTACCACAAAACATACCAGAAACGTTACTTAGTGTGATAAGATGAATGTGCAGGTTTTGATACTCAAAATATTTTTTTTTAATTCTGGCGTACAGCCATGATACAAGAAACGATATGTCATATAATATATGATAATATATGTTTATTATGTTATTTGTTTATGTTTCCTTCCGTCCGTAGCCCTGCCAAAATGTGCAGGTTATCACGATGACAAAATAATCGTTATCATATTGAATTTTTTAATATCAAATTATATTACCATAGAATATAATAACCCGAATGAAAACTGATGAACATTTACACAGACAACATAAGACGGCAAAGTTACAGTGGCGCACATGGAGGGATACAGAGGTGTCAGTCGACACCGCTATAATAATGGGTATAGTGGGTGGTAGACTAATATTATTCCAATATTTTTTTGATAAACTATAAGATTATCTATTATGTACGTTATTTAAGTAACAAAATTGATTACAAAAATTGTTTAGGTGGGTACATTTAATAGGTGGTGGGTATGTTGTAAAAGTGTGCGGACACTCCTTGCAGAAAATGAGTGTGCGTCACTGCGACGTTGATCAGTCACCACGACGCCCAAGGCTAACAGTAGAGTAAAACATACGATCAAATTAAAAAATGCCTACAATTGTGGTTATGATAACACTAAGTAGGATCTTATACCTATATAACCAGCTGACCCGGCAATGTTTTGCTATTGCTATAAATATCATTTATAAGCAAATAGTTAATAAACAGTTAGTAAATGTATTTTATTCGAGTGCTTTAGGATGTACAATAGTTTTGGTTTTTCCGTCTTCAGCAAAGACAAATACATTTTTCGGCTGTCCCACTCTTTTATTGACAATTAAAGAATAAATTTTGTAAAATAGATTTTTGTAAATGGTAACCAGTAACCACAGCAGTGGCGTAGGAGAAGAGGCTGTCACCGTCCAGGTATATAAAAAAATTATACTTTTGCCTCCAGGGATAAAATAAACAATAATATCATTAATGTTAACATACATAATGAATTTGTGACATATAATAATAAATAATACTCAAAGGTTACAGTTTTATAATCTATCAATTATTATTATTATTCTCCTATATAATATACATATGTTTGAATAATTGAATTTTTTTATATCATGCTGTATTCATATTTTTCACTTATTTAGAGCGCTCTATATAATAATAAATATAATATTAGTAAGAACCAAAAAGTGTTGTCTCAAAATATTTTTATAAATCATACAATCTTATAGGAGAATAAAATAATAATAATTGTCATATTATAATAGGATAGAAAAATTATCGTGCATTTAATCAACATCTACAAACAAATATAGAGGTACCTATAAGAGTTTTTAATTGCCGCATCTGAATCGGTCGTGGACTTTGTTTACTTCCGTCGAAAATACGAAAAAGTTTATTTTATACTTAATTTATTTTTATGCTGTTTAAAATAAAAAAAAAAAAATTCGTAAATATGAAGAATATTGTATAATACATAATACGTACTTTATCAAACAAATATGACTATTATATTGAATAAATTATTCCATTAAAGTTTTAAATGAATTTATACTTTATTAATGATATTATGTTTTTCTAAAAATGCAGGTAGCTACATCGATTTTTGTTTGTAGTTTTGATTAATTATTAACTTTGTAAGTATGTTATCAAAACATATTATAAATATACACACACACACATTTTAAAAATATGATATTATACACATTACGTAACATAATAAACATGTCCTATAAAAGCTTATAGACAAAAATCATTAAGTATTATATTTTTCACGTATAGTTTATTGGTTTCACACTTTATATACTTATTATACTTTATATATATATTTAAATATATTACTGAGAGTTTTTGTGTATTACATACTAAAAAAATATACAGAGGTATAAGCCTTAAATGTTTGCCCTCCCCTCCTACCACCAAGTAAAAAATAGTTCACTAAACCATAGCGATAAATTGTAAAGACACAGTATGTAACATAAAACGAATAATATCCATCTCACTGGTAACCAAATAAATATAACCACTTCTCCACGCTCCGCTGCCACACCAGATTGCCGCCGACTTGAACACACCTCATCGATCCGCCATTATCGTTTCGCCATTGCGCGTAACATATTACAATATTACTGTGTATTGTACGTATTTTATGTATGTTTGTATTTGTGTTTGTAACGTTTTTATTTGAAAATTTGCAAATTTTTTTAGCCTAAGTCTTTGTCTAACGATTATAAATGGAGTATTATAATAAAGAGGAGTGGAACAGACAAACATGCATTTTTATATATTAGATTGGAATTTCCTGTATTCATGGGAACCTCATGAACTAATTTAAATTTTGAGGTTATATGTTATGAAATGCAAAAAATTTTATGAAAATAAAATTTCCCTGGAACCCGATGGCAGTGCCATCTACCTGCTCCAGTTGTGAATCTAAACCAACTAGGGACCCATTCAAACACACACAAAAAATCGGTGCTGCCGTTTAGGAAAAGTTCAGTGATATACACACCGTTTTACGGCCCGGCGGCCTCTTTTTTTTATTGCTGTCGTGCTTTGGATTTACGATTTTTCCGTTTTCCGTTCGTCCGTATTTCGACTTTTTCGAAGACCCAAATTTTAGGTACACACCGTACACACTCTTTTTTCACCCCATAGACCGCATGAAAGAAAACCGTGCAGCCTTCCGTTCCTTATCACTTGACGTTTCCCGCACCGTTGTTTATCACCTCAAACTCCCAAAATCGGCTTTCGTAACCTTCTTCGACGTTCTTCAACGCCGTGGAGGTCGGATTCACGTTTCTCCGATGTTTTAACATCCGATTGAATCGATTGAATATTAATTATTTGTTTCGAATCGTTTAAACACGAGAAATATTAACTACCTTATTATCTCGATTAGATACCTTAGTAGTATAGGGTGTCGTAGGCTGGTAAATAGATTAGACGAACTTTCAATACGGGTACGAGTACACCGGTTTGAATCCCACTCCACAGATCATAGTGATCGTTGGATTTCTATAGTATTTTTCACAATTTTAATTTAATTTACATTAATAAATACATACATTTGGGTGAACTTTTATCTTAACATGTGTTTTATCAGACTTTGGAGCATTTCCGCATACATAAAAACTTGAGAACTATAAGTTCGTCCGAAGTCACATATGCAAAGTAGGTTCTTGCTATATATATTATTGTACCCTATATTATATTTAATGGTAAATATATTTCAAATCGTTGGGCTTTTGTAGTATTTTTTCAAAATTTTAATTAAATATAATTTATGTAGATATAGTTGTGATGTTGTGTGAAACCTGTTACACTCAGGCGAGAACCGAATGAAGGGATGTTCGAGTTCTTATAAAAGTCCAAGAGTAGTGCGTTTGATAAAGTTTTGATTTACCTTACCTACTTTGTCAACCTATTCAACAGAAACACTTTAGACGTGCGTGTAAAGGACTGTTTTCTATAAAACGAATACCAGGTTTCACCGCATTTGGAATTTTTTTTTAAATTAATTAATTAACAATATTATTTCTCAAAATACTTCGGGTACCAACTATTCCGGATCCCAATAAAATACATAATCCAAGGTGTACGAGTTGCACTCAAAAGTAATTCCACTTATGAGGTGTTGCACTCAAAAAGTTACACTTACAAGGTGTCACGCTCAAAATGCGTTGCACTTACAACTTACAAGAAGTTGCACCTAATAGGTCACTTAAGCTAGAAATCTTATAATAAATGATTTTTTTCCACTTCAAATTACTTATGAAGTTATAACTCATTGCTAACATGAACATAAATTTAAAAATTATTTTATTTGATCTTAATTTTTTCCCTGTTTGATTCTCGATTCGATCTCAGAAACACATAATTAAAAATGAAGTTAATATGGCAGCTCACTCTATATTTACCTTTCATAGGATCGATCTTGCTGAGCACAATAAATTTGATTTAAGTATTGTGTACCTGGTTATACAGTTTAGTCCAAATTAAGGAAGTATATATTTATATATATATGACAAAATTTTGTCCGATAATACGTCTAATCAGTCCGTATTTTTCTATTGTTATTTTTCCTATTATAGTATAATACCTTTATATTACCTCTATACCTTATATTACTGTACCTGTTGTGAAATAACTTCTGCAACGATAATATTCACAGACAATATTTCCTTACATATAAAATATTAATATCATTAAATTCGTGTTGGTCCTGGTTTAAATGCCTAGAAAATGTACCATTGTAAATTAACAAATGTATAGCGAAAAAATAATCATTTATACGTAGTTGATGGATTTAAATTTCGATTTCACATAGTACTTGTTAATAATTTATTTAGATCGTTTTTATTGTATAGATACTAAATAATAGTGGTTGTCCAGCTTATCTAAAAGTTATCAAAGATTAAAGAAACTGCAGGTGATTTTAATAATTATAATCATGATTAACTGGACATAAGTATTTTAAATAGCAAAAACTTCAGTAATAATGTTAAATTGATAGCCCAAAAATATATAATTAAAGAACTATCTAAAATACCTACCTACGTAAAAGACTCACTGTAATTATTATTTAACTTGTTTTATGGTAGTAAAAGTCTGTAAATTGCGAGATAAAAGTCGTTTTTCTAAATTAAAAGAACGTCACAAATACAAATTTTCAACGAAAAACGCACAATTAGCATTTCTAATTTTTATTGACTTACAAACATATCAAAAATACAAAACAAAAATAATAGATACCTAACAACATTAACTATGGAGCCCTATCAAACCAATTTTCGATGTGTATAACATATTGAACATTTTATAGGTAATTTTTAATAAAATAACTATTAACTTTAAAAAATCTATAAATCAAAAACGGTCAAATAGGGCACTAATATTATGTGGTTGTTAGCTATCATTTGTTTTTGTTTGATTTTTATACGATATTTTCAACTTGATGAAAATGAGAAATGTATATTAGTGTTTTTTTAAACAAATATCGTGATTACATAACAATAAATGAAAATGAGATGGATACATGACTATTTTAAAATTGTTCTTAAATTAATCAATACATTTTTTTAAATTTCATAAAGATTGTCAATAAAAACACTATAAGATCGAGTGTGAAGGCCCAATAATTTAATTTTTCATAATTCTTAACTCGACTCGATAATACATAAATATAGGTTATGGAATCCAACTGTAATACGTCCTCTTTAATTATTACCATTTATAATCTAGTTTAATTAAACTACATATTGTATATGTATAATGTCTTTCATTTCTAACTAAAAATAATTGAGCTTTTTCTCAGATCGTTTATTTCAGAACAGCCAGGTTGTGTTTCGATTTCGATCGGAGAGAGTAAGTTACATACGATTTCATTGTTTACTCAATATTCAGTAGTCAATATGTTACTGATAATGGCGATTATTTATTCGATTCAAACATTACTCTGGTATTTGCGAAATTAAATTAGATGTAAATAGTAGTGTTAATAGCGTTAACGTGTGCTCGGGTGATAATTATAATTTACAGCGCAGTCTATATGGATAATTTATGCGTAATATATTCACATTAGTAAAATAATTCGGGATTAGAAGACCAGTCACGTATAGTACAGTAAATTGTTTAATAGACTTTATGGGTTCATTTTAAGATCGGCCCATGATTATCACCGATTAAATTCCGTTTTGCGAATTCCGTCAATGTAGTGGATTATGAACATTTGTAGGAAAGGATAGTGTAAAAAAATGATTATAACATAATAGTATTTCGGAGTTATATTTTACCATACACTCTCATTGTTATTGTTGATTTGATTTGGGATAAAATTATATGACGTTGAAACTTTATTTCAATGTGTAATGTGGACGCTAACTTAAAATGCAAAATTTGATACCGGATTCGAATTCAAATTTGTGTAAGACAAATATCTATTTTTCCCCATATAAAAAGCTCACCGATAGTGCAGAGCAGTAGCGGATTCAAGAGGGAGACCCGGATCCCTCCCTTGACAGTTATATATATATATATTCGTAGTTGTAATAATATGAGATAATAATGATTATAAGTTATTACCCATTATTATGAAAAATTTGGGCTCACCCCCTCAATAATAAACACCTTCCTAAATCCATCACTGTTACAGAGTTCAAAATATTGTTATAACATAAAACTTTAAAAGACGTGGTAGCTGCCGTCCTGTGAATGATATTCACAATCAATATATGAATCAACAATGATATTATCAGCAATATGGCAATTCTAAACACTGTTTGTAAACACGAAAATCGAAACGATTTACAAATAATAAAACAACACAATTGTTATCGTAGCAATAGTTTAATATTATACTGTTTTCGTTTAAATAGATACCTATAGGATCTGCGTGTTAATTATTGTCAATAAGATAGTATATTACAGTCGTTGACCTGAAAATAAATAATTCACTCAAGTATGTCTAATATCCAATTCAGCTTTTGTGCGTTGAAATTTGTAATTGCCAATTGGCATGTAACGTAAAAGTGAAACTGTTGTTGTTTGTTATGTTTTGTTACATTGATTACGTTAAAACGTCAATGAAAATTAAAAATTGTTGAAAATATCAATTTTGTTTTTTATTAAATAATGTAGTTATACAACAATATTACATTATTGTGTATTTTTGTTCTATAACATAAATGTTAATGGAAAATTATATTTTTTGTTACCTACTAAACAACATTTGAAAATGAATATTTTAGGAATTAATAATATCTGAAAATATATATTTAGATCAAATAAATAATAGCACATTACATTTCTGGCATAGCGAAGATTATCAAGATTGATTTTTGTATAGGACCAAATGTACCTACTTCTTTTTTTTTAGAGATTTTAATAAAATTAAAATTATAATTAACATATGCTAAATTTGATGGAAAAAATACGTTTGACACAAAATTTATTTTTAATAAATCTTTAGCAGAATATACGCATACTCAATAATAAACAAACATATTGATTTGGTTGTCGGATAACAATAGATTTTGATATGGTTAAAATTGACAAAAATAAATAATAGCTAAATATTTAAAACAATTTTTGACTTAGAATACATTTGTTCTCAAAATTTTCTTTTTCGACCATCTTATTAGCGGCAGCTTTTGACATTCTTGGTCAAAAATTATGAGATGATTTTCTTATTGATTTTGGATCACTTTTTAAAATTACTAAGATGATAAACGTAGATATTTTAGTTATAAGGTTATAAATTGTATTTTTAAGATACAATGTCTTAAACTTACTATTTTAGTTTTGTATCCTAAAAGTTACATTGCCAATAAGAATGGCAAAATAATCATATAATTATTCATGTAAAATAAAAAAATAATATAATTTTTTTACTTTATATATAAGTGATACATCATAAAAATATTAAAATTCAATTTTAATAAGTGAAAAAATTAAAAAAATTTATACTTATTTCATAGGTAACTACATGATTTCCTAAATATATTTTTATAGATTTGAATGAAAATATTATTATATTTAAAATAGGAAAAAATGTGTACACATTTTCCTATACTTGCTTAAAATTATATTATATATAATTATTATAATATATTATATTTGCTTAAAATGAAATTGTTTGTAATACATATATCGTTTAGTTTTGTTTTCCAGTTTAGATTTGCATAATAGATTTTTTCTCCCTCAAAATATTTTGTTTTTTAAATTACATATTTGTTTTCGAGTAATATAATTTATTTTTCACTCAAGTTCAATTTCGAAAATTGCGGATTTTCTAATATTATACAATACATAATAATATGATACATACATTTATTTATTTATTGCGCAAATTATAATTATTAGCTACCTATTAGTATTAGCATTGTTTATCGCAAAAATTTAATTTTGTTTTTTCAAATTTACATTGTGATATTGATTAGTTAACAATAATTATTTTAAAATACACTCACAGAAACACAACAATACTAATTCGATTATAAAATAAAACGAGAAAAACAAATTATTAAATCACTAAGAGATGCTAAAGACAAAAATAATATTAAAGTATTATCAGACAGACAAACAACCAGTATGTAGTGTTATAATCCCAAATTAAGTTTTATTTTAATACTATTTATATATAATTTATTTATAATTTTGGTTCCTGTTCAGTTCCGGTTCCAGATAAATAGGTTCTGGTACCAGTTCCGGTTCTCCTTTTATTTTAGGGTTCTGATTCTGAAACTGGTTAATTTCGGTTTGGTTTCTAGTTTGTCATAAAATAAATTATTATATTATAATATTATTTTTATATCAATGCAAATTAAATGCGGAAATTGCACTAATTTTGATGGACATATCTCTAATGGCCTTGAAACAACAGTTTGGTCTCTTCCCAACCCGAATAATTGACTTTAATTATGTATAGTAGTTAGCTAATAGTCGATACCAACAGTAAAAAGGGATTAATTTTGTCTTAAAAATTAGGTATATTCTCTCTCTTTGAACCACATTTAGCCCGTTAGCGCCAAATATACTTGATTATTTTTTCCAATATATGAAATATATATTAATACATACATACAGTTCAACGTTATTTTTTGGCTTTATCACAAATATTTTTAAACAAAATAATTTTAGTATTTGTATGGATCTATCGAGTATTATTGTTAGTTATGCACAAAGCAAGACCACGACCAAGACTATGCCAGTCCTGATCTTGGTCTTGATCTTGCAGATTCTTGCAGTCTTGTTTTTTTTTTAAACAAAATTTATAAATGAGTATAAATAATTTACTTATACGTATACAAGAGCGGATATAAGGGAGGAAATAGGGGTAATTCCCCCCCCCATTCACAATAATATTGGAGTAAAATGGAATAAAAATAAATAAATAGATTGATGACCTTTTTTTGCTTATTACTAATAAATTGCCCCTTCCGTTTAGTATCTCCGTTTATCCGCCATGGTACGTATATAATATAATATATCTGCTTTTGCAGTCAATGACATCGAATTTATTTTAGCTATATATATATATTATTATTGTATATTTTAATTAAAATATAATCATATTAAAATAAGAAATATGATTTTACTCTCATTTGAATCAGTTTCCGTCATCAAAACAAATTACACTTAATAAATTATCATTATTTAATTTTAAATCATAACAGGATAATGACTTTACACGATGGTGCCAGTCGATGATATTATGATATGAACAGAAAAAAAAAATGGTGTAGGTACCTGTGTAGTTGACTGTTTTCGATTCACCAAACTTTCGAGAAATAGTAGGAATTCTGTTTACCCATATATACGATAGAGGATAATCTGATCCGAAAATATTACAATAGGATGTTGATGATTGTTTTACGAGATATGTGTAGATTCGGCGTGGAATTGTGAATAGTGTATATCGAGAAAAAATATAATAAATAATATATTTAATCCATTAATTTTTATTTTTATTTAAATCGAAAGTCTTGGTCTTGGTCTTGCATTTTTGCAAGACCCAGACCAAGACTGGAAGACAAAGAACGAATTTTCCCATCACTAACTATTATGTATTGATAATTAATTATTTTATTAAATAAGATTTTTAAATACATTCGTTTTATTAAATTTTAATTTGAAATTCAGGAACTAAAATATTATTTATTATGGTTTTTATGCGGAGAAACGTTTTCGGGTGTATTTGGCGCAAACGGGATTTTATACCTTTTTTTTCCTCTTTGGCGCAAACGAGTAATTACGTACCACTCAAACATGGTTTTGGGCATGGTAATAGGTACCTACCAATAAGTACGCCGGGCTTGTCAGACTACTACTGTATTGCAGTTCATAAAGTATAATAATTTTAACATGTGTATATGTAAAATTGCATATTTTCATACACAATGCACATTTCATAACAAGGTTAAACTCATAAATTATGCCGGATGGCAATAATATGTGTGTCATCGTCTGCAGTGGAAAAAAATTTTAAACGATTATATCACTCATAGAGAATACGATATAATATGTATAAGGACTCGGAAATGCCATTGCTATTAAAAATCCCTTCTGGGATGAATGGCGATGAACGTTAGCAACATTTTTGTCACTGCGTCATTTCAAAACACATATTCTATTGCTTAACAATTAAACGATTTTGTCGATTTGCATCATGAGTGATTTAAAATTAAAATTTAAAATTATATATTATGCACCGTTTCTACTCTCCCGTACCACACTCCAATTTGCCTACGATTTATGCCGGGTACCGTATCACCCAACGAACATTTAGCCGTTTCAAATTTCAGTCGGCTTTGACGGATATAAAATGAAATTTTTTCTTATATATTCGCGTATTACTGCGTAGAACGGTTTTATGTATCGTAGAAAAATACGCGAGTGGGACATTTCAATTTCATGAGCGTTTACCACATATACATATACGTCGTATATACATACATGGTTTTATAAATGGTCATAATATTATACGCCACTTGGCACTTATAATGTCATATTATATGGTATATTTGGTCTACTAATTCCTGATAAAAGTATGAAAAATAATACGTTTAAACATTTAATCAGAAAAAATGTAAATGAAACTCTCACAATATATTTTATATCTATTGACAAATGAAAATAAAAATAATGCATGTGCGCAAACGGGTGTCCGAGACGGAGTACATATACAAGCTTGGAATGTAAAATTCTAGACGGTACAAATTTGAACAGTAAAAATCTGGAATTAAAAATTTCTATTACCTACTGTAAACATTTGAACAATACATTTTTGGACGGTACAAAATTTGACCATATTAATTTGAATCACAAAATCCTGCACGTCACAAATCTGGATTTTCTTTATTTTTCATGTCTATATATGATGTCAAAATTAACAAGTTTTATAATAATTTAATAAAAAATTTCAAAATCAAGATTTTTACGGTTTTACAAATTCCAAGTTTTTATAATTCCACGTTTTTACGTTGGAGATTTTTACAGAAACAAAATTTGAAATTCCAGATCTGTACCATCCGAATTTTTATGTTCCAGATTTTTACCATCCAAATTTTTACATTCCAAGTATTTTTATATGTGAACCCGTCCGATAGGGACACAGAAAAGGTCAAGTTTAGACAAAACCAAAACAAAAATGTACATACTGGTTTTATTCAATTTAAAATAAACAATTCAACCAAACTAATCTGATAAACATATAAAAAGAGTAAATTATATAATAATCATTTTTATTAAGTAGTATTTTACTAAGTTTATTCAATAGTAATCGAAGTATTTCTATAATTTAATTTTCCTGAATACTGACATATTTTAAATAAAAGAGTAAATATATATTTAAAAGTGTTTTATTACTTTTTTTTTTTACAAGCATTATATATATTATATATAATATATATGCTATTTTTACCCGAATGCGGAAGATGATGGATTACATGTTTAGCTATCATGTATGTATGATTGTTGATTTGTTACGTACCGATTTGCGAATAAACGACTGAACAAATTTAATAAAAATAAAACTAAAATTAGTCGTCATTAATCTTCTTTATATGTTGTGTGCTATACAATTATTTGTATGTCTGCAAAATGCAAAATGCAAAAAAATAAAAAATGTTCGTACATATGACTACATAAATGTCTCGAAATCTTGTGCGCGCGTCTATAAATCAATGGCTCAATGATTCACTGCGTATACTAATTATTATTAATACGTTTATCGATAGAATGCGTAGGGTTGGATTCTTGAAAAAATGTTCACACTTCTTGCACCTATTATTAACATTATCTTATGAATAATTAATTAAATAAATCAAGAAATTATAATGTTCTATTTTATATGAAAGTGTTGTGAGAAAGTCTACAACAACTATATATATGGCAATGAATTAGAAAAAGTCAATAGTATAGAATATCATACGGACGGACGGACACAACGGGAACATAAGGGTTCTAAACTCCTTACAGCTAACTAAAAACTTAAAACAAAGATAAAAAAAAAAACCAACAGACTTCGGAAAAAGTACCATAAGCCGACTAAAAACAAAAATAAAAAGAAATAACGTAATAGAATTTTAAAAAAGAAAAAATATTTCAACGGGTAAATCGTAAAGGCCTTTTTAGTTCGTAATATATACCTATATAGTGATCAGATAGTTATCAATGTCAGATTTTAATAATATGAAAAATTTATTCTAAGTATACTTTGATGATATGGACACCCGACTGTACTACCGTACTACACGAGTACCTACACGTGTCAAACAAAAAAAGAGGCTTTTTACAATATTTATCCATTGAAAATATTATTCTTTAGTTAATTTAATTGTTTTTGTTTTTAGTTGACTTTATTATACTTTTTTCCGAAGTTGGGTTATTTGTTTTCTTTTTTCATTTCTAATAATTATTGTGTATTTCCGGGTTTTTTTTTTCAATATTATATTATCGCTATTTTTTGTAGACCTATAAGATTTTCTGAGAAAATATTGATTTTTTTTTTCTTTCAATGCTTGAATCTATTTTCAATATTTTATGAAAAATTAAATTTTCGGCAAATAACTATACGAAAAGAAAAAACATCATTATTAATCCACTACCTCCCACGCATCATTCAGAATCTAAAATGTAAACAAAAATAAAGAAAATACTGTATTCAAAATATAATATTGTTGTGTTTTTAATATTCAATGTACTATTTAGTGTATATTTTTTTTAAATTTAAAAATACGTATAGGTAGTCCACATGTTCGACACAGTGTGGGTATGTGTAATATAATAATATTAATGTTACCTATATGTTGAAAGACTTGAAAATAAAAACCAATATGGGTGAATAAAAGTCTGAATTAATTCTTTGATAGAATTAATTATTATATACTCGTAACTGATCATTATCCGAATTATTTTTAAAAGAAAGAGGGATTTTATCTAAATCGTAACTTTATTACACCTTAGAAACCGATAGTAACCAATAATGACATGTATACATGAGATAACACTCGACGCGCCTTAAGAAGCTCTGGACTCTAATCCTATCCAAGATAAATTATATGTTTTTTATTGACCGAATTATATTTGTAACTATTTTAACACTCGTACCTTCTCTGTCCTCTACCAATCTATGGTTATTCGTCTAAAACCATGTATTTTAAGTTTGATTTTATACTTTTAATTTAATGACGCCTCTGGACACCTAATGGCTAATAAAAATAGCAACTAGTTTAAATCTAGAATATATTCTAGATATTTTTTAAAAAATAAAACGCTATAAAACAAAATATTGCAGTTATAATAATTGGAGACTGTTGCATGAGTTTATTATTTCGAAAAGAAAAAAAAAACATTTATCAAAATTCTAAAAGTGATTTTAAAACATTTATAACTAATATTTCAGAATTATTATTATTATTATTTTTATTTAATAATAATATATAAGAGCTTAGTGAACTTAGTAAGTGAATTACCTTTATAAGGTATGAGTATATTATAAAAACGTAAAAATTATAAAAGGAATATATTAATTTCTTACGAGAGGAACCTATATATAATATCCTACTTGTCAGTTTGTATTATATATAGGCCCATTTTTGTGGTTTTTTTTTTTTTTTTGCAACGCCTATATATTTTTACAAGTGCAAAGAGTTTTATTTTTACAAAATGTTAAGGATGAGTCGACATTTTTGTAAAAGAATATAATATCTGTATATATACCCTCTTAAAACGTTAGAAGTATGGAAAAAACTACTTGAGAAATAATTATATCTTTGTACAGACAAACGTGACTTTTAATGATTATATGATGTTTTTACATAAAATAATTTCTCTTCAAAATTTCATTAGGGTTATATAATATAATTAATTAATTGTAATAAAATTATAAAAGTTATGAATACCTAAATAGTTTATTTTTAACTGATTAGGTAGTGATTTGATATTTTGCAATAAATATTTTTTTCTCTTCAATATGTATCTACAATACGTAATACATGTATATAGTACTCGTATATTAATATTTTTATTTTTGAAATATCAAGCAGTACCTACATCCTTGAAAATCAAAATCACATATTACATTTTGTATTCTAAAATTGAGTGAAGTGAAGAATGTATAATTATATTATAATATGTTTATAGATTATAGGTCACACAATGAAGTGGTCTTTGTCCTTTTTAATGTGCGTGTATAATTTTTTTTGGGTGTAGGAAGAGTGGTCAAATATATTTTGGATTAGGAGCTCTCTAATATCAAATTTGTAACCAAACCTATATGCTAACCAAGTTTGAATAAGTCCAAATGTAGGTTGAGAATTTATATCTACTTAATACAACAGTAAACTTGCCAAAAGCAAGTTTTTCATGAGGACGCCAAACATGCGTTGTTTACTGTCAAAAAACAGTAGTATTTTTTTACTTTACTGGAACATCGGAGTTTTAATATATATATAATTTTTTTTTTTTTTGTATGTAGTTTTTGACTCTGAAAACGTTAGTGAAGTAAAAATTTGGCGGTCGGTCTTAGTTTAGAAGTTATTGCGAATTGAAGTTGGATGATTTTATTTATATAGTATATACATTCTAAAGTAATGGGGCGTCCCAAAACTTGTGAAAATAGTACAGTTTAGGGATAGCAAATCCATGGCACGTGTGCCCGAGGTAGCATGCGAAAAATTAAAATATATATATTATATAATTTTTATATTTAATAATAAATATCATCATAATGTTAGTCCTTTTTCAGTATCGTTGACGTTTCCAGAAAAGATTAGTAGATTCGTTAAAATCTGAAACGTACTGAACGCAATATTATATAACGTATATTATTATTTTATCTTTTATTTTATTGAATAATAATCGTTATTGACCGATAAATAGCCGATAAATAAAATAATCGTTAGTATGTTTGATATGATCCAAGTATTTCAGGTAAAATTGGGAATATTTAAATGTAACATGCTAAACAAAAATTTGAAATATTTTCCTAACCTTAAAAAGTTTATTTCGGAATTGGAAGTTTTCGAAAAACCTGGTATTAATCATCTTAGATTAAACAATCTTATTAATTATTATTAATCATATTAATCATCCTATATACAAGAGACAGCTATGAATGAGTTATCTGCATGCTTTATTCAGTTCAATGTATTTGAAGAAATTATGAAAATTATTATTTATCTAGACACATTGTCCTTTGAAAAACTCAACATAAAAGTGTTTGAATGATTGAATTTAGATGATTTCGCAATTCAGCTTGTAGATTTTCAGTCGATTACCTACCATATGGAAACAATAAAATTCGTTATACTGAGAAATGAATTGGAAGAAATTTAGCGTGATGGAGCAATAAGCAAATTGATCGTAAACGCGGGGAATAAGATTGTGAAAGTGTACAATGCAATTCCAAAAGATTATTTTACTTTAAATATAATATCCAGTATTAACTATTGTGTCTATTTTTTCTATTTTCAGAAATATTTATTTTATAAAATCTTATTTAAGAAACCGACTAACTGGTGAATGCAGTGCCCCGCATGTACTTTATTAAAAGTTACTAATTACAAACCAAATATTAATATACATATATATATGTTACGGTAAAAGTACGAATACCGGTTAAACCTAGGATTTACCGGTAAATCCTAGGTTTCACCGACTACTGTTGGTAAATGTCCGAAAT
>JAIPRL010008244.1:0-20819 GCA_025469235.1 Pemphigus obesinymphae | reverse complement strand
ACGTCTCGAAAATCGTTAATCACAATTTCGTAGACATTTAAAGTGTTTAGACAAAATATACCTGTATGATTTTGGTGTAAAATATATAATATCAACTGGACGTGCATAATCGATATTGGTTATAATAATTATAATATTAAAACTTTTTTGCAGATTTTTATAGACTTGAGCTTACATCAAATGTGAATTTAATTAAATAAATAAATAGATTCATTATAATTAAATAAATTATTGGTATAATATTTTTATACAGAGTTTCAAGAATATCCTATTTAACAGGCGAAATACTTTCTCCCACTATTGACTGGATTTTTTATGTTAAATTTATGGTCAAAAATATAAAATGTTTTTTATTGTGTCATTATTTTTGAAGATTCGATATTGTATTAAAGATATATTATAAGTTAGCGAATTAACGGTTGCAAAAATGGCCGATAATAACTATACAATTGTTATTAGATAATTTTTACAGTTGCCGTAAAAAACACGAAATACATTAATGATAATAATATTTAAAAAATAATATAGCCAGGTGGTTTTAAAATTTTATGATTTTAGGAAATATTAGGTTCGGAAAACTTAGAAATTAAAATATTTTATTCGACCGTAATAATTTATTTGATATTGATCCGATATTACATTCTAAACGTGACGAAGAAAATGTATTGATATTCATGATGTGTATTTTTTACTCGTGACTGTATATACGTTTTTTCGGAGAGACGGATTCAAATATGAGTTTTGAAGTAAAGAGCTTTTTTGATAGAAAAAAATATAAAAATTAGTTCTAGTTGGTAGGTACAAGGTCATTTTTTGATTTTCCTGTCTATCTATCTATCTTAATAGTGAAGAAAACTACCTATATAACGAATTTTTTTTATAAATATGCACGGAGTATAACAAATAAAGTTTTCAATATTTTTTCTTCGCATTAAAATTTAAAACAATAGCAGTACACTATAATATGTATCTTGTCTGAGGACTAAAGGGACGATGGATCAAATTTGAATTTCCGCTATCTATATATATTTTATATATTTTGTATATTTTTCATTACCTATTATACGAGCATATAGTTAACACTAGTGATGGGTACTATCGAATAACGACTATCTAATGATTCGATACATACAATCGATAGTTGTTATTCGAATAATATTTTCTATTATTCGATTAACGAATTACGAATAACGAATAATTATTCGATTAACGAATTACGAATAACGAATAATTATTCGATTAACGAATGACGAATAACCATTAATTCAATAATCATATAATCACCAAATTGTTATACCTATCACCAAAAAATTTTAAAAACAAAAATAATGATTTCCACTAAACTATAGATAATTGTACAAAGTAATTAGTACTTATTAATATAATATTATATTAAAATGATAAAAATATTAATATAAACGTGGTTATAGAGTTTTGTTATAAAAATACAAGACTACTATAATGATCATGCGCCTTTATGCAATAAATCGGCAAAGATATTTGGTATCCCAGAAGCACAGGTGTAAAGTATTTGAATATTGGTATTAAAATATTTTTTTAAGTATTCAAATACTTTTTTATGGTATTGAATACTAATTTATTTGAAATACTTTTATACTTATGTTATATCATTTTATTAAAAATCGAAATGTCACATGTCCCATGTATATTGCATACGAAAAAATAATAATATACATGTTATAAAACCAGATAAGCTATATGATTTATTTCATAGATTAAAGTTTAAAATTATGATATGATCATACATTTTGAGTACTAAAATATTATTAACAAAAAATGAGAATATTAATAATCGACAAGCATTATAAACAAATTATGTTTTTGATATGTAATAATAATATCATTTGACCATATAATATTATTAATAATACATGTCAAAAACATAATTTGTTCAAAATATTATGTATAATTTATATATATTAATAAAATTATGAACAAATTATACGTATTTTTTTTTTCATAAGTATTTGAGTATGACTCTAAATACTTTTTTCAACAATATTTTTTTACTTACTCAAATACTTTTTAAATGTATTCTTTACAGTTCTGCCCAGAAGCCACTTTGAGCAGATATTCGGAGTTAGTATATTCTATAATAATACATTTCAATAATTTGTCGATGGTTTTATTATTCGATAGTTTTTATTACTCGAATAATTAGTCGATAGTTTTTATTATTCGGATAATTTTTCGATAGTTTACATTATTGTTCGTTTACAGAAATTATTATTCGAATAATTATTCGATAGTATATGTAATAATCTATCGATTATTATCGACAGTTCTAATTATTCGATAGTGCCCATCACTATAGTTTACACATCCGTTGGTATCGTTTCTTGCGCGAGTCTGCTCACACTCGAGAATATTGTTCTAGTGGTACTATATTATATAGCAGGGGTGGCCACTAACCTTAACTTTGGGAGCCGCAAATTTATAAAGCTAATTTGAGGCGAGCTACATTGTCAAGCGATGTTTATGAAATGAAGACACAATGAAAAATGAACTCAAATGAGGGAATTGCACCATCGGTAGCAATGCTGACAATATTACCGATAGGCACTGCGTTTTTCCGTAAAACCCCATCCAGGGCTTCTTTAATGTCACAACCCCGAGTAGTATTCTTCAAAGTAACCAGGTCTAATAGTTCTTCCACCACCTTCAAGTCTTTTGACACATACCTCACAAATATGGCAAGTTGTAGCATATCTTTAATATCAGTAGACTCGTCCAGTGCCAGGCTTACTGCTAAACACTTGCTTAAATTTGTTTGTAAATTATTTAAAATATTAGCACTAATAACAGAATTCGCCTCTCTATTGTGTGTCTAGCAACAGGCATTTCGTTTATCAGTTTCTGCAGTTTTTTATTTTCCGGTTCTAAAACAGAAATAACTTGTGCCATGTTTTTCTTAATAAACTCCCCCTCTGTGTAAGGCTTTTTTGCTTTTGCAATATTAAAAGCCAAGATGAAGCCAGCTTCAGTTGTTAAATCTGCTTCCTTGGTAAACATTGAAATAACTCTACTCTGATCATGAAGTTTTTCTTTGAGTGATTTCAGTTTGGTTTTCCTTAACTGAGAGCCAACATGAAAATCTTTATTAAAACCACAGTGGTTACTGTCATGATGGCGTTTTAGATTACTGGCCTTGAACTGTGACAAAGTTACTTGACATAAAAGACACATGGGATGCACACACAAAAAGGAATTCGTCTTCCCAGTCTGTATTAAAAGCTCGATTCTCCTCTTTATATTTACGCTTCTTAGATAACATTGTAACTGTTCGGACACTAGGCTACAACTGTATTCAAACAGCACACAGAAAAATATTAAAAACATTAACGCGGCAACGCGATAACGGAAATCATGTTGTTATCGTCGTCGTCTGACGCGGTCGTAACACACCGTGACTATTTTTGGCTACACATACTAAAAGCACAGCCGCCGTGCCTAATAACCTACCTATACTTAATAACGACTGTAATGATAACGAAATCGTTATATAAATATATAATAATATATATAATATAAATAAAAATGCTATCTAACGTTTCTAACGATTCTAACAAATTTTATATTTATTAAGTTTAGTCTAAATTTAGTTCAAGAGCCGCACGAAACTGATTTAAGAGCCGCACGCGGATATTTTTAGGTTGTTACAGAATTTCAACATCATATGTAGTGAAATCTAGTTATGCATAAAATTTTACGTCTACTGTAGTATAAGTATCGTTCCATCGGATTTAAATATTGTTTTTGATGTGGTGCATGGTATTTTAGTAAATTCTTCTGAAAATATACACAGTTCAGTTGACGTCACACTTATTATACAGATGTTTTCTTAACGAATTTTAATACCTAATGCACAAAATATGTACGTACTTTTGCAAAAAGTATACTAGTATATATTTATAAACAATTTGTGTATATAATAATTATAAAAATATTAAATACCAACACTATTGAACACGAATGACGGCTGTTTACAAACTAATCATTAAATGACAGGTAGAATTTTATGTAGTATTTTAGTTTATCTCGCGACAAATATCAATAATAAGATAAAGATCTGCGATACCACTAATGACACTTATTTCAATTTAATTTATATATTAGTTTCTAAAAATAGCTATTAAAAATATTCAAGATAATTAACAATAAGTTTATACAAGTGTTCAATAAAATAATAATTTTGTAAAATAATGATAATACTCAAACATTTAAAACATAATATGGTATTTTTAAATTTTTTTTTTTCACATTTTAACTGTAAAATGAAAATGATTAAACGAATTCACTTTTTACAGTGAAATAGTTCATCCAAATAATTGTTTATTTATAACCTTACTTTTAGAAAATATAATTTTAAATCATTTTTATACAGAACATTTTATCATATCTCTAACCGTTTGTCCAATTTATCTAAATATAATCGTAACAAATCAATTATGCCAAAAAAAATTTTTTTATTTTATTATTTTTCCTGGAACATAATACACTTACAAAAAATTATGTAAGAATATTTTTTTTAGAAAATACTAAGATCTATAAATAAAGTTATTTAAAGTTTTATGCTAAGTGCAGTATTATTGGAATTAAATTAATAAAACTAAAAAACTACCTTTTTATTTGCAATTTTCAATCCTTTATAGGCACAATAGATGGGGTTGAATTATCATGACCAAATTTAACACAAATTACTTTCTTATGATATTGAACAAAATGAGGGGGTGAGACGTCAATAGTTTGGAAGTTGAAAAATAAGGACCACCCTAATACTCATATATATATATATATATTATATAGGTATAATATATTATATAGTTGGACGATATTTGTATATTTGTTAATTTTTTTTTTTTTTGTCACCCCAAAGTGTACTCTTTCTGAATTTATATAGATGCGTTTGTGTAGATTCGCATAAACTGTTCGTATATTATATTTAATTCTAATTGGAAAAATTTGATGTAACGAGTATTTCGAATTTTGGCGATATATTTATATAATTATTATACTGAAACAGGTAAATTAACCAAAAATTATATTTTTATGATTTTCAAGTAGGTATCTACCATATTTTATGTCGAATTTTGGTATACTACTATTCCCATATTTTTTGAGTGTCTATACGTACCTACTTAAGAAACATATCATCGTAAAACCGATAATATACATTATCCGTATATTTATTTCACTCGAAATTTAAAAATAAATATAATGCAAAGTGTACTTACCCGATTTTTAAATTAAATTCAACACTTAAAAAATCCAACACAATTTATTTGTGCAAGGATATTCAAATAGGTGTTAAATTAATTTTATTTTTGTACGCTCATAGATTAAATAAATGTTGCCTTTGAAAATCTGAAGCGATAAATTATTATATATATTTACCAAAAAATAATTAGTGTATAGAAAACATAAATTCGATCACAAATAAATATATAGCGGTTTTTTTGCTACAAATACAACGAAAATAGATCTAACAGGATAGGTGCTTTAAACTCGAGTTTTTTTTTAAACCATTTTATAATTTTTTCACCTTTGAAGTTTAATAAAAATTTGATAAAATCACTGGCTTAGAATGAAAGTATTCTATCGTGGCATTTAGAAATTGTTCAGGAGAGTGTATGTAAGATTCAATCTGCTATATATATTTTCATATCATATAATCGTAAAGAATCTTTTTGTTATATTTATTAATGATACGAAAAATATTATATTTTTGAATATTATGCTCACTTTGAAAATGCTATACCTTTAATTAATATCAAAAATATATTTTGGAAAATATGTGATTTAAGATTTTGAAATGCTTTAATTTTTATCCAGTGAAATGTATTTATTATTATACCTTCGACCATCGAGTATAAATATTCATAAATAGATAATTGAGTTTAAAATAAAAATTAATTTACTTATAAAAGCAGGTACAGAAAACCATTAATTATTATTTAAGAATAAATGAGTGTGGTATACCTTTTGTAGAGGTAAATTAGAATAATATATTATATAACATTTTGTAGTATCTTACGTCAAAGGACACATAATCTATGGATATTAATTATTAACTGAAACTTAAGAGTATAATGTTTTATAAACAGATTTAATGATTTAATAAATTATAGTTTATTAAAATATATAAGCAAATATTTTTAGGGAGGTGTATGCTGTATAGTTTATATCATGTATATCTAACATTATGAATGTAAAACCACCAGAGAGAATAAAAACATTATACATTACACTAAAAGTATGGCAAATAAAAGATTTCTTTTAAATTGAACAATGGAAAACATTGTAGAATGTAGGTTTTTCCGGGATTTTCGTAGAATTTATCACTACCAGAGACATTATCCAAAAAGTAATCAGAATGTGAAAAATATGTGAATAAACACGCGAATGTAACTAAAGAAAATTGTACAATTAAAGTCTTAGAACAATATATTCCAAAATAAAAAAATATGCTAAGTAATCATGCATCATTAAAAAATATAAAAAAAAAAAGTAAATATTTACTATAGGTGCCTATGGTACTAAAAGTACCTATTTAATACTTAGTATTGGGACCAGTATTCGAAATAGACCGGATTGTAACATAAATATAATAAGTTATTATAAAACAAAAAATGAAGGAAAGTGAGTTCTTATTAACTAAATGAAAAAAAAAAAAAATGACCCATATCCAAAAATGGTGAAATAGAAAATATACAATTTGGTGATGATAAAATACGTTACTTGGGTCAATTTTGTTGAAATAGAGAAAATTACAAAAAAGAAGAAAAGAAGCGTGTGCCGGATTACTTGAAACTACTCTTTTTCGAACCAGTTAAACGGGGCTTTATTTCAAATCGTAAGAAAAATAGACGTACGGCAGTCAGTCAGCTCTTTGGAAAAATATTGTAATTATTATGTCACTCTAATTATTGTTAATTAAATGTCATTATATCAGAAGCAATAGCTGTTAAACAGAAATCAATGGTAGTGTTTCCCTCCGTTTGTTATAACCGTTGTTTTGATCAAATTGTTTGATTTTGCGGGGAAAATTTGAATAGCAAATAGTGTTTCAATAGGTAGTCATAAGACTTGATGAAACACCTATATTATTTAAAGGTACCTACTTCATTTTACAATAGAAAATGGCATACGCTATATTTGTTGCGTTCCGGTTCGTAAAGTTTTCCATTTCGAGCAGGCACTATGGTTATGACTCGTACAGGTAATATAGTAGTACTTCCGTTCTGCACATATTATATTGTACCTAAAGACTGAAAGTAGACGAAATCAAAGAAGTTGAAAAATGCATTTAAGACGTTTAAAAGAAAATATTAATTCCTCATGTAACAATAACCTAAAACGCTGAAAAATACTAAATAAAAATGCATTGTTTATAGATTCGTTTGTGACGGAAACTATAAAAAAACATTCTTATGCCATACCTACCTATAGGTAATATTGTTGTGATTTTTCACTCGATTCTCGAAAAATACATAAGAAACCTTCGGAAATGCACAATAAAAGTTTATTATTCGGATTCGAATCTGTAGATGTGCGGCGCAGATAAAAACACGTTTGTAGTTAAATAGGAAAACCATTCGCATCGCATCTATAGAAGATTTTCCGAAAATAAAAGAGTAGTTATGAATATTTAATACTGTATTACAGTTACTATGTAAGTAGTAGTTTTAAACTACTCGGGCAAATATTAATCGATAAAAAATCACTCGCCGAAATTTTTTAACAAAATAGTGAAGGGCTTCGCCCCCCCTCCCCACATATGGATTTCAATAAATAAACAATTAATTTCATCATAAGTTACCTATCATCCATTTTATTATATGTATATTAAATATTTATTATCACATATTTTATAGATTAATGGTTTCCATATTATAACACAATAACAGAGAATAATAAATGTAACGAATCAAATGTATTGATTATAGGTAATAAAATGATATGGTAGGTATAAATAAAGAAAAAAAACTATGTCAATTATATTATATTATTTTTCATATACACTATTTGTATATTTTATTGCGCATATTAACAATGATCTTACAGCATTTACCCAAGTCTACTTATATTTTACACTATTGAAATTGGAATGCCAAACTATTAATCCGAAAATAAAAAAAATATCACATTAAACGTTATTATGGTGGGTATACTAGTATCTTAAATTCCTATGTAAAACTTGAGTTTTTGCTGCAAATATTTCTGTAATATTTTCTGGATCAATTTCAATGTCATGTTCACATACTATACACACATGAGATTTTCTAGTTTTTTCTGTCACCCATTGTACTTTTTAATCTTATTTTAACCAATTTTTGTTTGAAAAACGTTCACTCCGGTAAACGACTTGATTATTATACTGGAACAGTAACTTTATAATTTTTAATAACATAAATAAACTTGGGAAAAGTTTTTAAGACGAATAGAGAATTACATTATTCCATTATATTTGTATACCTACTGTTCAGCGTGGGTACTTATAATTTAAATATCGAAAATATAATAGGAGAACAATCACAATATGCGTCTGCACCTAAAATAACCACCACTGTATACTATGTTATATTATGAGTCATATTAATAAATAAACTTGAAGCTATTCTGTAGAGTGCGGAAATTAAAAAATAGATAAAAAATATTTAATTTAATTTAAATTGTATGAAATGCATAAGTCGCAATCATTATGAACGTAAATAGATATTCAATAAATGTTTCAAGTTTCAATAAAAAAAAAAAAGAATATAGTTAAAATATAAATATTAGTATGGCATATTTATTGAATTCGGTTAAGGGCCGGTTCTACCACCTATAGTTAAAGTATTTGGTAACTATCTATTGGATAACGTTATCCAAGACATTTATCTTATTGATAAACGATTTGTGTTCTACAAAAGATATTTGGGTTGTGAATTGTTATCCGACGAATAAGTAAACCTTTAATTAAGTAGATTTGTAATTTGTTATTTTTTCCATGATATTGTTGTATTATCAATAATAAATACATTGATAATTGATAACAATAAAAAAATATCGTGTATTACTTACTATTAAATTCACATTATATATTTTTATTATTATTTTTTGTACGAATTTAACGTTTTAAATATTACTGCTTAGTGATTTGAATTGGTAGAAGTCGCAGTAAAAATTTAAAATGTCTGAAATAAATAATATAAATAAATCTCGTTCAAAAATTTTTTCCATTGAAGAAGTTAATAGATTAATAAGTTTGGATAAGAAGTACAAAAATATTGCGGAGAATAAAGAAACTGATTCGGAAACATGGAAAAATAAGGAACATTGCTGGCAGACAATTGAAAAAATTTGAATTTAATGCTAATGGACCAGTGATTTTAGGTCTGTAAAGACATTAAAAGATAAGTATAATGACCTGAAAACAAGACTGCAAGGAAAGAGTAGGTATGCTGAAGAACGGAAAGAAATATATAAAACTGGAGTTGGTGTAAAAAAGGTAGTACAAATTAGTGAAATATCACTAAGAATACATAGGTTGATATCAATTTCAAATTATGTACCTAATTTCAAATGGTACCTGTAACATTAACTGCAATGCTGCTGTAAGTCAATGAGAATTTTTAACTCGGGTTAAATTTAAAAGTTCAAGTAAGTTATTTACTCAAGTTAAATAAAACTCAATATCTAGTTAAAACTCGATATAATTCATAAAATCACTTCACAATGTGATAATAATAATCTACGGAAACATGGATTATCCTCTGGATAAAATACTTATTCAGTACCTAGTAAAACTGTTTGACAAGTTACCATAATAAATTTATCAACAGCTTCAAGGATATCTAGACATTGTAGAACGGTACTAAGTAAAGATATCCTAAGGATAAATTTAACTATGACTTATCTAAAGGTGGTAGAACCGGCCCTAAACGGATAAGACCAGGTGTAAAAAAATTTAAATTAAAATGCAGTTCGATATAGGATGCCATGTGGTTTTTCATGTATAAAATAATATGGTGTACACCATACACGGATATATATATATATATATATATATGGCACACGAAAGGAGCAGTTTCTTTGGGGTCCAACCACTGTGTATTATCAATACATCAATAGTTGAGTCGGGGGAGAGGGGGGGAAATAAGGACGGACTCTGGGCGTAGTTAAAAAAAAAAAAAAAAAATTAACGTTCCAGAGCATATTATATAAAAAGAAAAGTGAATCGTGGAGGACTTGGTCTTCTACACCCCCCCCACCCCCTCGCAGATCTGAGTTTCTTAACCGGCATTTTTAAAAGCGTTTACGGATTTGTATAATATATAACATGAATATAAAATATTCATTCGTCCAGAATCTAAAAGTAAAAAAAAAAAATAAATAAAAAATGTTTTCATATATATTAATAACGTTGGGTTATATTATGATGTAGTAATCATAAAAATGTTTTTGGGGAAGTACAGTTAAAGCATATAATTCCTTTTTCTAAAGAATTAAACATCATCATCCTTTAAAGTGAATTATCGGGGGAGCTGTAGACGTAGTACACCGAATGGCAGTTTTTATGTATTGTTTAAGCAATTTTTTTTTTTTTTTTTTACGAATTACTGAAAAGCAGTCGAAAAGTTTTCGAAAATATTATTATGCCAATTATATACAAGTCATTGACGTTATTATTTTCTGATTTATAAAAAAATGATTGACAGTCATTTCCGACACCTATATAATAGTTTTCCAGTTAACGTGAAATAAAAACGACCTACTCGGAAATCGAAAAATGACACCTATTTAATGTATCAACCGACATTGATTCTCTGTCGGGAAGCTTTTTACCAGAAAACTTCTACTTGATACATTTATATACCTAATCTATGTACATAAAAAAAAAACTAAATTTAATAATGCTTATAAATTACCGAAAATTGGTCGACAGATTTTAAAAATCGATCATGTTAATAAAGTACGCTATAATTTATGCCCATTTTATTGGTGCGAAATTCTAATATCTTAAGCCTCGTTCGGCTGAGAGCATGTCACGTTTTGCGTCGCACAACTTTTTCTAGTGTGGACGCTCATGGCACACAACGAACGTGTCATCATAATTGATCTACGCAGTTCATCTTTCAACTATTTTATATTTTATAATATTATATTTTACAAATATTGTACATTTTTAAAAGGACGTCATACACTCAATTTTTAAGGTGTTTTGTATAGGCAATTTTTCTGCAATTTAAAGAAAAATGAAAATCCAACAATTCCAATGTATTAAATATATTTTAAAATTAATTTAAAATAGTCTCGTGTCAATACTATTTTTTATTGTTGTGTAATTTTGATATTTGTTTAAAAAAAAAAACTTTGCCTACGCAAAATTACGATTACTTGTTTCCTATAGTGGTTTAATACCAAAAACACCTATTATAAAATCAAAAGTTGACAAAATTTGGATTTATTTTTATTTAATTTATATTTAATCGTTTTTTTCAATAAAATAAATATTTATCATAGAATCTAACATTCAATAATATGTATTTTTTATTTAGATCTTTAAATGACTACCTACCTTTTTTTATAGGCATTATTTTATAAAAATGATATGACATTTTCTCCAAAATGTTGTTAAATTTCGATTATATGATGAGTGTTTTTATTCTTAAACCATTGTGAAACGAATCATCGTCATTCTGGGTAAACATGTTTTTCAGTGTTGGGCAGTAACGTAACGAACGTTACTCGTTAATGTAACGTAGTTACTTTTTCGAGTAACGTTATAGTAACTTTGTTATTTCATTTCTGTAGTAACGTAAGAGTAACTACGTTAGTTATCTGTAAGTAATTTTGTAAAATAACGCGTTACATATTTATAAATAAAAAATATAATTCAATTGACGACTATTAGAAAAACAAAAAAGATATTTTTGACATTTTATATTATTATTTTCATTTTTACACATTTAAAAATGTTGAAAGTGACGTCATTGTAATTAGTTACTTTTGTATTTAGATAACGAAAAAGTTCTCTATAGTTTTTAATTTAATTTTGTAACTAGTAACGTTACTGCTTAGTTACTTTTTAAAAGTAACTTAGGTACCCCCCAACACTGATGTTTTTGCACTTGAAGTCGGGAAGTATCACGTTCTCCTAGTGGAGTGGAGCGATTCGGCATGACTGAAGTTGATAAATCGATATCAACTCCAGACAGTGCTAATATGGAGTGCAAAAAATGATTTATATTGTTCTGAAATCAAAAGAAACAAAACACGGGACGTTTTATTGCCAACAATTTAAACGTTCAATAAGAATATTCATTTATATATGATATAATATAATATAATATAATAGTTTCCATTGGTTGAACAATTTTGAACACTATGCACTACTAAATATTTAAATAACAAACTGTAATAATATATACGTCCACCGAACAACTAAATTTACGTACTTACGTATTAGTCGTGTGCGTGGCGGCGTCTGTATAGGTACTGCAGATAGCACTGTGAGGCCTGTGCGTGCCTGGTGTGAACGAGGTTTGAGACGATTATTTTCTGATTTTCCTCAATTTTCCGATATATTTTTCCTTTACGGTTAAAGGACCCGATACCGGGCATGAACGAGTTAATACGTTAAAGTTAAATTACTTAATTAACATAACTTTTTTCATTTGATTTTAATTAACTTGACTTGATTTGACCTAATTAGTAGCACTAAATATAATATATAAAGTTACTTTGAACTAAAAATCAGCAGAGTTCATTTCAAAATAACTAATAAATATTGATTTCACATCCCAGGTGACGATTCCCAATGTACAATATTAATGGGAAAATATTGATTTTTGATTTAAAATTAAATATTGAGCGATTGTTTAACTATATAATATTCAAATTAGAATATTTAATTTATAATCATTATTCGATGTTTATAATATTGTTAATATTGTTAAATTAAATATTATGTTAGTATTTATATGTTTAGTATTATATAGTACATTAGTATATATTATATTATATTCATAGTTATATATACTTATGTATAGGTACGAAATGAATTACTATCGGCTTCGCAGTTCGACAACGAACAGTTTTACCATTTAATTATAATGTTTTCTACGACCAGTAGTTTAGGCTAGGCTTGTTGAATAATAATTGACCTCCCCTCCATTTTCCCCTTACAGGTTGAATATCAAGAAATTCTTTTTGCGGCGCGTATATCTATGTCATTAAAGGAATATTTTCTGAAGAAGTCGACTTCCAATGCAAGGAGTTTGCACATAAAAAAAAGTTAAATTTCCAAAAATCCTTTTTTATAGCGGTAGTTGATGTCATCAAAGGGATATTCCGAAATGTTTCCCTATGTTTATAACCCCATATTGGATCTTTTACCCGTTTAAATCGATCAGATATTCTGAGGCCGTCCAATATGTTATTTACTAAGTAAGTACATACGGTATTTATATGACTGGAGTTTCAACTGAAAAGTAATCCTCAATAGGTAGGTAGTGAATAGGTTATTCGAGGGAAAATGTCCCGAGTTCAAGTCAGGCCCAATCGGGAAATCTTTGCACGAAATTTGTCGGTTTTTAACGTTTATTTCCTAACGTTTGTATAAATTATTTATTAACATTGAATTGCGATATATTATAAACATTTAAATTTGGTTCATTCGATGAAAATCCGATGGATATAAAACGAAAATAAAATATTTATAAATGTTGAATATTGGAATGGAAATATTTATTAAATATTTTCATGTTACTTGGGATATCGTTAAACCATAGTTAAAATAGTAAAATATAAGAAAATGTAAAGTAAGTTTATGTGTAGGCAAAGATAAAATATGCTTAAAAACTACCATAGGTATATACATCCTAATGTCATTAAAAGTAACTTTTTTTTTACAAATAATAAAATTAATTTCGCATAATTTTCTGTTATCATAATAAATAAATGTTATTATATAAATGCGCGATGTAGCTCCTGTGCAATAGCAAACTCGATGAACTTTACAAGCTTGACGAAATGAAATTTAGTATTTTTCTAGTATTTTTTTCTATAATCCTGATCTTATTACGAATTACGAGAAAATATTAATTTTAAGAAAAATAAAAGTTACGAGTTGTTTTCATCGTTTTCAATGAGTATTCTAAAAATTATTCTATTCCGGAAAATATGTAAATATTAGTAAATAAGATGTAAATCAAATATTAGATTGCCCATTAATAAACAATATAATTTTTCCTCTGAAGTCGTAAAATTTATTTAGAATTCCATTTACGACATAATAATGTGCCGGCGGCATATTTAGAAATTGTTTAAGGGGAGGTGAATGAAATAATTAATCATATGGCGAACCGTTGGGGAGGGGGAGGGCAAAGTTGGCTTATTCGAGAGCTGTCTGGTCAGCTGGCAGCTATCCGCACATAATATATCATGTGTATACACTATATATGTTTATAAATTTAACTACTACTCAACTATTCATAGTCGTATTAAAAAGTTTGATTGAATCATTGATGTCATTGAAACACTCACTGATGACAAATGAAAAAAAAATGATTTTCGAGTTTCCTATGTGAATATTTTAGTAAATTATCTGGGAAAAAAAAAGCTACCGCGATTTGATGGGCGGACGCGCGCCGAGACGAGAAAGAAACTAAAGCTTAACTAGGTTGTACTGTTTTATAAATATTATTATGGAAATCTTATTATACCCACGGTCCAAAAGAAAAGTCATTATTTTTTGTTTTTAAATTAAAAAAAATAAAAAATCATTTTTGGTACTTACCTAAATGTAAATAATTATGTGTATAATCGTTATAATTTATTATCCATTTACTATATTTACGTACATTTATTTATTCTTGTGTTTCCCAACTCCCGCAAGTAAAGTGGCGGTCATTCACACGGACAGACGACAGTATATTACTTACCTATATATCCGTACTGCGTATTATACGTAGTGATAATTTTATTCTATCAATAATTAAATCTATTATATTTTATTTTAAAGAAAAAAAAATGTACAATTAACAGATACTTAATTGTATGGTAAATCTCAAATGTTCTTTTCACTCGTAAAAAAAAAAAAAGTTAACTTTAATAAGTAAATTTTTTTTTATTAACATAACTCTTGACTTATACCTATAACTAAATCATCAAAAAAAAAAAAAAAAAAACATGACCTATTAACAATAAAATTTTTCTATTTTTTTCTATAAACTCAACTTAACTAAATTAAAAAAAAAAAAATTATTAGAGGAATTTGATCGCACATGCGATTTTTAAGGGGTTCTGTATAGGCAATTTTTATGATATTTAAATACATTTCAAAAGTAATTTAAAAACAGATCTGTATCAGTACCATTTTTATTATTGTTTAATCATGATATCTGTGTTCTACCATCGTCTTTTTTTTTCGATATCATATTTTCCATCTGTGAAAATCTCCCACAAAATTGTTTTTACAAAATTAATAACTTTTTTAAGATTTCATGGTTTTTTAAAAAGACTACCGTAGAACACAGATAGTTTTATCCATAATATTGTGTCAAAATTTGGTGTCTTAATTACAACCAAAACCCGAGAACAATTTTTTATTTTTTTCAATTTGGGGGAGTGTCCTCCATGTCTGGACACCATTTATTACTACCTATACTCTTATTAAAAATATCTAGGTAGGTATATAGTTATAATTGTTTGTTTTAATATATTTTTTTATATTTCTTACAAGTATTAATATAAAACATTTAGCTGTTTTTTGTTTTTTTTTTTTTTTTGTCTTTTAATTATCTTTTAGATAATGCATTTTCTGAGAAACTGATCAGTTTTAACGCAAAAGTAAAATCAAGAATTTTTCAAAAAAATTTTCATGGGTATCTTTTGATATAATTGTAAACATAGTTATATAAGACATTACATTTCGCAATTTACCAAATGTACCTATAGAATATTTGTTAAAAATATTTAATCAAAAAAACACTCGCTTTAAAATGTGGATAAGATCTCGATTATACATTTGGGAAAGATGCACTTTTACTGCTAAAACTTGTCAGCATCTAAGAAAAAAGCCTCATCTGAGATTAAATTTTAACCCATATAAGAAAGTGGTATGGCATAATTATTAACGTGCTCATATTGTTATTGTGTTAAATCCGTTTAAACTTTTTTTATTTAGAAAAATATAAATATTTTACTATTTTTTAACGGATAATGAAATTACGAGTTCCTATAAGACGTTTTGATAATATAAAGTAATTTTAAAGGTTTACGAGTAGAGTATTTTCCTTTTATTGCCTATAAAATTTATTTTATTTTATTTGAAAATATTTGCACTTCAATATTGTTAAACATAATAACTATAATAATGTTTCCACGATCAAGGCGGGACCGGTATAATTGCGTATACAAATTCGATTAACATTATTTTGTATATATCTTCAATTGGTCTACAACGAAATATATTTTAGAAAACAAAATGATTATTAATTAATTTTAATGTTGTAAAATTAGAAAAAAAAAAAAAAAAAAAAAGAGTTATTTATTTTGATAGTTTTGTAATAAATGTTACGTCGTTTACCGTACTCAATATTTAATATGGTTACAATATATAATTATCTAAGAGTTTTAAATGTTAACATTATTTAATCGTCAAGTTCCTATTAGCCGAGACATTCAAAAGAAGGTAAAGTTTACCTCTGAGTTAAGTGTATTTGTAAATACAATAATTAGTAATTACATTTACAATACGAGGTGGAATAATCGTGCGAACGTACACGAGTCGCGTGACACAAGCCTTTACGTACACTGCACGTTACGTGCAGGTACACGCGTGTAAATGATTGTGTATACGTTTCAGACATTTTTTCGAAATTTTACTCAAAAAGTGTCCATCGTAGCGTTCGATTTAAATTTGGAAAACGTATTTGAATTTATTGACAAATTAAATTTTAATTGACTTTTTAACCTTTTCAGTTGTATATAATATATACAATATTATATAATATTTGGCCTAACACATATTTAGTAATTTTGTATTTCAAAAAACAATTTTAAGGAATAATTGAGAAAAAATATTTAAAAGAGTAAAAAAATTCAATTAAAAATATCATTATTCAAACGATCTCTACGACGGACAAAAGAATAGGGTTTTTTTTATGGTATGTAAGAGAGAGCTGCAGAGAGCCACTCTTAACGAGATTAATCATTCGATATTTTATATCATGATTTTCATCCAAACCCTATTATGCTATATGACAAAAAGTATGTAATTTTTTATTATTTTTCCAAAAAAAAAAAAAAAATTGGCATTTTAAAAAAAATGTTAAATAAAGATTAAAAATGACGTTGTGTTCTTCGATAAATAAATAAAGGGGCGTCGCTATTATACACAGTAAAAAATCAAGAGTATAGTTCTGCCCCACCTGTCACCTGTCACCCCAATTCAACCATTGTAATAAATATTTTA
Organism: Pemphigus obesinymphae; assembly: GCA_025469235.1. Classification (NCBI taxonomy): domain Eukaryota; kingdom Metazoa; phylum Arthropoda; class Insecta; order Hemiptera; family Aphididae; genus Pemphigus; species Pemphigus obesinymphae. The sequence continues at coordinate 3,337 of JAIPRL010008244.1, read as the reverse complement.
AAAAAAACTACATAAAATGTTCCACACTAATTTCAAATATTATATATTCAAGAAATTCGTGTATATACTTAATAAAAACTAAAAATTTGATTACTTTTACATGAAAAAATTAAAACTTATGGTATATGATTTACGTACTTATTAAAATAAAATCGAAATAAAAATAAATTTAAATAAATTCATGTTCGATTAATTATATTTTTACAAACGTTCATTTTATTAGTGACCTTAGTCGTAATTATATTTTTGACTTTATTATGTAATTATTATAAATTTGTTTCTATCAAAAATATTAGTATTATTATTTATTAACATCTATATTAAAATATACTTATCATTTTATTATATATATACAGTGTATCACGAGATCTGACAAAAATAAAAAAACTTTCGTTCCATTTAATATTTTAAAGTTTAAAAATAGAGAAAAGTATAATCACCACACTTCTGCATTGATATAAATAAAATATTTTAACTTTAATTCAACTTTTGGGAACAGAAAACTCCAAATTGTATTCCAATAAAAAAAAAAAAAAAAAAAAAAAAAAATAGCCATTTTGTAAATTTGAGTTTTACGCAAAACATGTTTTGGTTATTTATAGAATATATTTGGTTTTGGTTATTTTTTAAGAAAAAATTAAAGTCTATAGTAATTTATTGTACCTATGATTTTAATTTTTACGTTTATTTAATTTAATATTTATTTAAACGTTGCTTATATTATGTTTGATTTTAATGATAAAAATAATATCATAATCAATATAATATGCTTTGTGTGTGTATTACTATCATCGCATGTATAGATGGTTTTTAACACTAATATTTTTTCTAAAAATGGCGTTTTATTTCAAATATTCGTAAATATATTAGAATACAATTTCATTTTATTGATTTTATAGCGCTATACAGGAGATTTAAATAAAATATATATCGCAATTTTTTTTTATCTTGTCAAATAAAATAATGAGTACCTATACCGATTTTCTATGCTCGATATTGATATCCGTAATCGAAATTGAACACATAATAAATATACAACAATTTCGATGAAATTAACACTGTTAAATATATATATTTGTCGGATAAAATGTGTGTGTGTGTGTATTTTTTTTTAAATATTTAATTAACTTATTATGACTTTATTATTATATATAATATCAATTACGTTTGTGTTTAAACATATTATTATATTATTGGAACTCTCTATTGGAATACAATAACTATCCGGAATGAATATTTTCTAAATTTAATCAGATTATCCGTGTAATTTTATACTATATTACACACAGGTACCCTACACTCTATACTTATAGCTTTCAAAAAAAAAAAAAAAAAATTCATCAAGTGTAAAAATGTAAAATGCTTACCGAATTGTTGTAAATACAATAAGTCGGTGTTTTAATTTTTCATCCCCTGAAACAACGATATGTTTACAATATTATATAGTTGATATTATATCACATATATATATATTATATTACATTATAGGTACCTATACCTATTTTGAATATATAAAAATGTCGATTTGAACGGTATATATTATAAAAATAATATATATATATAAGATTATATGCGGTTTGAAACGACGTTTGGTTTACATTGAGAATTTTACTTTTTTTTTTAAATAAATTTTTCATAATGCAATTATTGATTCGTCAACGGCGTGTCGCATAATTAAAATATGTTATATAATATTATATATATATATATTGTGACGCGTGTGCAATTCAATCGAACCGTACAATTAATATTAAATGCAAACGTCAATATAATTAGACAGGTACTTATATAATATATAATAATTGCATACATTTGCAGTAGTACAAAAGTAATATATATATATATATATATTTAATATTCTACAAACGTGAACAATATCAGATATATTATATGTAGCATATATATTAGTAGTTTAAACGTCTTACCTTGACAAGAATATTCCCGTAGTCTGTACAGGGTTGTACGATATTCGTTGTTCTGAGTAAACCTTGAAATTCGTCTTGAGCTTGCATATTTTGAGAGACGTTTTGAACTATTTCCTTTTCGTCCACAGTAAAATGTTCCGCTTTAATCTAATTCGCATAACATCATCGTAATAGGTATAGTCTAAATTTTACGCATCAATTTTTATTCTGTTTAATTTCGAAATTTTCTGTTTTTATGTCGTTTAATCATATATTATACGGTAATTTTCACAATTTGTGATTCGTCAGTATATTATATTAAAATGAGGAGTACATCCATAATATGTACGAACGAATGTAAACTGCTGCAGTGGACGACGATTTTTTTTTTTTTAACTGTTTATCGGACATTTTTCGCATACATATTTTGCATTAGAATATCACTATATGTATACGGTTAAAATCATAAGTTGCCGTAACTTGACAATATTCAATAAAGGTAAATTGACTTAAGAAATTATGAAAACAAAAAAAAAAAAAAAAAAAAAACAACGCATTATTCAAATGTCTTTAAATATTGAGCGATATAAAATATATGTATTCATTAACGTAAAAATCGAATGAGAAAAGAAGCGTTTTCCGTTAAATATGAATCGTCCGGTATAATATATATGATATGATATTCGGTATGTATGATTATTTATTTATTCGTAGTATATATCGATTTAACAATATTTTATAACAAACTTTACTATACATTTCCGATTTTAATATATTATATTTTAGAATATTACTATTAGGTACGGTTAAAATATATATATGTAATTAAATTACAAAAATCTAAAGGGATAATAATAATAATAATAATAATAACGTAGAATTAATGTAAAATAAAATATGAAATAAATAAAACTTTTTTAATATCTATTGAAATTTTTGTAAATACGATTATGTTATACGATTATTTTATACAGTTGCTCATATTATTTTTATGAATAGATATACGTAGGTACAATATCATGGCATCTAAATAATATTATATCTACCTACTATTTGTTCAATAAAATCGCAAATCCTTTTTATTGCTCGAGTTTCTAAAGTCTTCTAGAGTTTAATAAAAAAAAACCGGCGGTCACTTGTTACAAAATCGACATTTCGTCGTTCAAATAATATATATAGGTATATATTATATGAGAAAATATTACGTTACTGTATTTTATGGTTATACTATACCGTATTAAATAGTACTCGCATCTACATATTATTATGAATACGATTCCCGGCTGTATTTTCGTTTTAGATTCTGAGCGAAGCGAGGAATGTATTGGTTTTACAATGATGTGTTTTTTTTTTTTTTTTTTTTTTTTTTTTATGTCTGTAATCAAAAATTCTACCAGAAAGAGTGCTCCGATCTTTACAAGCTTACCCATTTT
>JAIPRL010008243.1:0-20820 GCA_025469235.1 Pemphigus obesinymphae | reverse complement strand
ATACTTCTCATACTTTTTGACAAGTTTTATGCCGGCTGTCGACCTGACGCAACCTCAATTAGTCGACTTCTACGACAGGCATGAGGAAACCGTGGAGGTATTCTTAGCCCCCTCCACAGGGACAAACCTAGAAAAGAGTCTAAAAACACAAAATCTACGGCGTGCTGAATTATTTTACTGAGAAAAGTTATTTTATATATAGTTATTTATTTGTTGATGATTTAGTTATTTTACTTATTCTTATAATTTTATTGGGATGATAGTATTTTATTTCGCGTAACCAAACTACATAACTGTACAAATTAATCTTTTAATCACTAATGTGTTATGATTCCTTATCAATATACCTACCTACAATAACCTACTTCTTCGAATACCAAAATTTAACTAACTTTTAATGTGAATATTTATATTATTTTTAAAACGTTTGTTTTTTATAAACTGTAGATGATACCTACTTATTTCACTGCATTTTTATACAAAGTTAAAATTATTTATTATTTTTATTAATGTTTAGGTTTTATACTTTTTATAAATTGCAATGTTTATATTTTTAATTTGATATTCTGACGTAGATTATTTTTATAAAAATTTTGAACCAACAGTTCCTTATATTTATAAGCATTATAATTAAGTTAATAAAAAGCCGTCTAAATATAGGTAGTGGAGGTTGATCCATATCATCTAAATCATCCAATTCATCTCTTTGGTCCTCGAATTACATAGTGTAGTATTGTTAGCCGAATTTGAAACACAAATAAATTATTGAATGCAAAAAAACGAATCGGAACGAACTTTATTATCATTTTATTTTCCGATTTATAAAAATTGTCTGCTGTTTCGATTTTGTCTTTTCACACTTATAAAACCACTAAAAAAAAAAAATTACGTCTTTAAAGTAGCAATTTATTAGAGTTAATTTTTTCTCAGAAAGCTTTTAGGTATCCGAAAATTCCTACTCGACTCCTTCTCGTTCTACCTCTTTCAGTCCTTCTATATATTATATGTTATTCAAAAAATATATGTACATTATTATCACACCAATTTCTTACTACGCTAGTTATCTAAAATGAAAAGTGAAAAACCAACATCGACTTTTAGTAATTAATAAGTAATAACTAAACTTATGTTATAATTTTTAAAAAAACTTTCAACTTGACTCGTTCTTGTTTTTACTGAACTAAATAGTTTTAGTAGATACATTTAAAAAAATAATTAAGTAACTTTCTCAGGCCTTTGATCTTGTTAGCATTCCTATTAAAATGTTTTAATTTTATTTATTTATTTATTTTTTTTTTTTGTTAAAATGTGTACCTATATATTGTAGACTTTTAGTAAGACAAAATTAAAATTACATCGAGATGATTTTAATGTCGTGATGATATTTGTAATTAATTACGCATTTTATTATAATATTATAACCACCATTATTTGGAGAACACGACAACAATTAATAATATGGTCGTCTGTTGGAAGCTGTTCATTGTTTGTGCCGTTTGTGGTGTAACAGATTCAGCACTCGTATATATTTTTTTTTCCTCTCTCAGAACAAAATACATAAAAGAGCTTTAGCTCTGCATCTAACCATGACTACAATTTTATTGCAACCGTTATTTCTCTAGCTCTGGCTACTTTATGTCATATATACACATGTATATAATATAATACCACTTTGTTTCTCTTTAAAATACTATTGCAGCTCTCTCGGAAACCGCGAAATATACCCGTCGACTCATTACCCTATTTCGAATACGTGTTTAAACTTGAATAATTCGTTGATATTTCATAAAAAAAAAATATATATATATATACTATATACTGTAATGATATACTACATAGTATACCATTACATATATTTAGAGAAAATAAGTACCAAATTTAACCTCGAGTTCGTTAAAATATCAATACGATACGACTATTAATTACTATAATAATCGTGATAAAACGATAAAACTACACGCTATATACTCGTATAATATGCATTTTCCTTTGCACTCCCATAGATATCTTCATAGAACCACTATAATATTTTACACGTGATAGCTACGAGATACTATTAAATATACCATTATACTGTATATGTATATAAACTTAAATAAAGATTTCTGCATCGTATATTAGTATGAATAAGATATATTTTCTATAAACATTTTGCCTTACAGGGGAAAAATTTGTCATTAAGTAGATATACCTACCGAAATATTACAAATATCAACATATCTTACAATATTCCAATGTCACAAGTGAGTTATACCAATAATGTGTTTACCACCGTCGAAAACAATCTTATAATGTTAAACAAATGAGCGTGCGTTGCACAATTACATATTGGCCATTAGAAAACTTCAATTATCAATAATTGCATTAAAATGTATTCGACGAAAAAAACAATCGTTGTATTTATGTTCCATTGTTACATATTTGTAACGAATTGTAAATATTTTGTATGGTAGATAATTATTATGAGATTTAATTTAATTTAATTAGAATAAATATTAAATATTACCTATTGGGTAATATACAGGTACTTTGATTGGTTATTTCAAAATGTACTAATATTTTTACTAGTGAAAAATGTAGTCCCTGTCGCGTAAATATACTGCTTTTAACTCGTTTACTGATTTTTCCTATAGAAACTTTTTTTTTTTAATGAATTTTATGGTACGGAAATGCATGTTTTTCTGAAAATGATCTTAAGACTGTTGGAGCATCCCTTATTGTTAATTTTTTTTTTTTTTTTTGTGTTTTTAAATAAATAAGTTGAAGATTGTTTACGTACTTCCTACTGTCCATTTACTGTTTTGAATATAATATATTATATTTGAATTTATAAGCCTCTTTTCTATGTTATTTAGGATCAATATTTTTAATTTTTTTTTTTTGACGCATAATGGCATAAACAACAATAAAACACCAAAACCTCATTTTTGATATATTGGTAGTTACTGCAGCTTTTACCAATATTGCTGCAAAGCAGTATTATATATTATAGCCTAAGGTATATTCTGTAAGAAAAAATCTATTAACTCAGTTTACAACTATTAATTTTTAAACTTAACATATTTACCATATTATAATATTTTTATTTTTATCATAATTTACTGATTTTACAGTTTAAAAATAATCTTTAAAATGTAATTAAAATTAACTAATAACTTTTTTTAATATCCTATATATAGTTTGTAAAACAACAAATTTGTCATTCAAATTAAATTATAATATAATGTTTAATATTTTATATAATTTCATTATTTCTACAGTTTTCCATGTTGAAATGCTTGAACCTTTTAAAGGCATCTTAAACAAAATATAGAATAATTTAGAGAAAATAGGTATATTATAATTATATTATTTCAAATGTCTATTTCATTTAATGCGAAAAATTACTAATTATATACAGTATAATATTTTAAGTCTATTTTTCGAGTTATCTTTAGCAAGATATATCATAATTTATATATTTTATTACCTACTTGACCACAATTTAAATACACTCACTGGCTACAAATAAATGTCCTGGAAATCAAATTTCAAAATCTTATAGACATGACACTTATACCTATAATAATACCTGCCTAAATTAATATTATTTTTTACTTATTTTATATAATATAACTTTAAAGAAAATATGTACCTAGATAAAATTTTCCCTGTAGCATCGAGAATTTCGTTATATTTCGTAGTTTATAATCTCCTTATATATTATAGAAACTGTGGAAAACTCAAATTTAATCTTATAACGGATACATTAATTCGGTTAGAACTCTAGTTAACACAATTACAGATCATATGACACATATGTAATTGTAGGTAAACTTAATTAAAAACTTTGACACTTTGTCACTTTTTATACACTTATTTCGTCCCAGTGCTATATTTTACTACTAATGGCGTAAAACGGATTAAACGAAAAATTTACATTTAAAGAGTTATTGACGTATGTACAGTTATATATAGTGTGTGACAGGTGTGCAGATCAGTACTAGAAATGTCAATTTAAGGTTCTCCAAATGTTTTAGTAGATACATTAGTCGAAATATTATATCAGTAGATATTTTTCAAAATTTGCTATAAAATTTTTCAATAATCTTAATTTACAATAACTGATTGGTAATACTAGGTATACAAATACATATATATAGGTGTTCCTTTAAATTCCTTCTTTAAATAACATTATTAATTTTCGTTTTTGATACTTGTATAAAAAATTATTCCACACTATAATTAACTTATATTGTATGATATTCTCTATGTATTAACAAGTAACTGGTTTCGTTTTCCATTTGGTCATAATTAAATATAGAAGCTCTTTATAAACTAGTCATTACATCTTTAATTTGAAAAGAATTAACAAAAATTTTAGAATGTTTTTAGTCTGATAAAAATGATGGAAATATCTTATCTACACAATACACTCTCGAAAGCTCTATATTATAATAATATAGTTTATTATTATTATAAAGCATTATTAAACGAAATAATATTTCAAAGAATAGTTAATACTGTTTAATTTTTTTATGTACACTACGTTTTTTATTCACCTCAAAGAATACAATATTACATCATCTATCTCAAAAATTCCTTACGATTTGTATTCCCTAAATTAATATGTTATACCTAATTATTAATTGGAAACTTTTTTAACTTGACTTTACCATTTATTAATTAATCAACGACTATACATAATACGTACCTACTGAAGCTTTTGAACTAACTACGAGAAAATGCATCTCAATTATCAAAAACACTAATTAATTTTATGAAAAATAATAATTGTAAGTCCATATATTAATTACAAACCCATCGTTCTTTTTTAATAGTAAGTCCACAATTTTGTAATTAATCTCAATAATCATCTTTTATGTTATTTAAACTAAAAATATCCATACCCTAGATAGCGCATTGTCGACTACACGTGCTTAAATTTTAAAAGATTTTAAAGCCTGTACAAAAAAGTTATAAGATATCCTATGTATTACATTAAATTGCTCACTTTAAACTATTAAAATGAACAATGGTTATTAAATAATGATGTTATATTATAACAAAAAATATATTATTTATTACTAGGTATATATTCGTACATACATACATTGTCTTTGTATTTCATAACACATAATACCCATATTTTATTTTATTTTATTATACAAAACGGGCAAAAACCCAAACAAAAAATATATAATATAATATTTAACAATAAACAACATTAGTTAAATTTAAATTAATAGTAGAATAATAGCTAATAATACAAATATAATCAAAAATAGAAGGAAGGATCCTCATTAGCTATGCGCATTAGACGGTTTAAGGGGGAATATTATTGAGATAGTTTGTTGATGAAAAAGGGATGAAGAAAGGAGCCAAGGATCTAGTACAGTATGAAGGTGCTTTAAAATTCATTTTTTCTAATAAAGAAGAACAATCAATTTTACCCGATAATAGATTAGATAGGAAAGACAAACTTGCAAAATGTCTGCGGTCAGCCAGGCTGTTAAGATTAAATAATTGACAAACAGATGTATAGTCATGAGGAGGGCAAGGTATGTTTAATATATGAGCAGCAAAGCGAAGGAACTTTCTTTGCACCCTCTCTAACGTGACACAATTTTAAGCCGTGGAAGAGTCCCAAAAAACTAATCCATATTCAAGGATAGGCCTAACAGACAGCAGTATAATATTTTTATAGGAGCAATCAGCTTGAATTCTCGAGATACACGCTGCATAAAACCTAGAATCTTGATGGCTTTGCAGCTGACTTCCTCTATATGTAGTCTGGGACATAAATTATGTGTTAGCTTAAATCCTAGATCGAATTAAAATTAGAAAATAGATAGAATGGAGTTACCGGCAAACTGAATTGGTGTGTTATGGATGGAGTAAGTAAAATGCGTAATACCAAGACAACGATAGAATGACATTGATACATTGAGACGTTCAGCTCTATAATATTTAATATTATGTTATTTTGAAAAAGTACGTTATAAAAATTATAATGCATACAATTATCCATTATATTTAAGTTTTAGAGATCTATCATCACAAGGTTTTTTCTTAGTGATAGACGAAGCCGTGTATAGTTTAAGTGATATCTATATTACGAATATTTACATAATCTGCTGAATATATATCATTATTATCATTAAAAATAAAAGGTATAATATTATATTATATTGTACGTATATAATGCAGAGTTTCAGTGAAATTTTTAATATAAATGTGGCAGGTACTAGATATTTATTTAATAAATAGTGAACGAATGCGCATGAAAGCTCGAAAGACAAAAAAAGCAAAAATATTGGACAAATTGTCCATTAAATAATTAAATGAATAAATAAGTATTAATATATAAAAACATTAAAAATTTAAATAAAGGCTCCTGCTCATTGCCATTAATTAGATGCATAATAGACAAAATATAATCGTGTATAATATACAAAATAAACGGGCGGTAAGGGGAGTGCATATCCTTGAGTGATTTTGTGGGCACTCAGGGCCGTCCCGAGGTGGGAGTGTCTCACCCCCCCCCCCTAACTTCGAAAAACAGTCGGCAATATTAAGTTCAGTCGGCAAATAGTAGAAAAAGTCGATGGCCTTTTTTTTTTTTGCTTATTCACGTTTTGAATGAAATATTTTGGAATTTTGTCGGGAATTTATGTAGCAGTGATGAATTTTTCGGAATTTTAAGTCGGCACTGAATTTTCAGAACGAAATAGTTTAAAAATTTTCATTTGACTGCTATACTGGAAGTGAAAGTGGAAACTGAGTATTAAAGGAAAATTTCATACTTCATGTACAATGTACATTGTATAAACGGTCTGAATGAAGGATAAAATAGAAAAATGTTAACGGGTCAGAGCATTCTAGCTCATCGGAAAGTATTTATTATAATATTTAAAATGATTTCCAATAAATTATCTCGATATGGGTGGGAAGGTAAAAATTTAAAGTAAAGCGGAATCTATACCGTGGATATAGCTGATATGCCTACGAGAAAATGTAACGCCAATAATAGAATATATAAAGTTAATTTACTAAGCATTTATTTGTAAATACTATCCATTTAAAGGACGATGGTGAAGTTAAAAATTGTCAGTTAGTTTTGAAGTTTGCCATTTATAATGAACCATGTGTAACCCACACATGGCTATCAAACCAAAACGGTGGAATCACCGTGGTTTCACTGCTATGTGTGTACCCGATTCACACGAGTGTGATAACATACAGACGCCAATTAAAAAAAATAATTCACTTTCCTTTCATCACCCCCTCATCCCCTCCTCCATCGGGGCTTCTTTGTCAATAGGTATACTTCGTTTCATTAAAAACATTATATTATCAAGTTTAACTGATCAATCCAATCAGTAATTACCAAAATAGAATACAATCGACACAAAAACGTGGAAATATGTCAAATGTGCAATGCCACAATGTCTACGTAATCAAAATGTAGCACGTACGTCGCTCACGTAATAAATGATAATATTCGTGTACTTCAAAAGCCTATAATTTCGAAATTAAGTTCAACCAACAACTTCTAAATTCATTCGCATTCAAAAGTCTTGAGTGGCATGTGATAAACTAAATTTGTTTTAATTGTCATAAAATATTTTCTACAATACCTATACTTCTACAGTCTTAATGGCAAAAAAAATTGTATTTCTGTATTGTAATTTTAAGGGGGAAACGGAAATTTTATGTTATAATGCGATATTAATTGTATGAACGATCAGCATTGATGCCATTGATATGCATATACCTATTATATCTCTACTATATATGTACTCACTGAATAATTCTTCAAATGTATCTATGTGTATATTCAAAATCATGTGGGGACGATGGTATACTAAAGTTGTGTAACTTATATTTTTTAATAAGTATATATTTTAGTTTTTACTGATGAGTGATGAAGGTAACATTATTATCGAAATACATACAACATTTTTAGGTTTTTTGAGATTAGGTACATCTTATAAAAATTGATTTAGTGTGTGGAGTATCGGTTTAAAAAATATAAATTTTTTTTGACAAGTCGATTATTTTTCTACATATACACGCTATACTGGATATGAATATATTCGCTTTTATTCTTAACGTGCTTTTGTTGCGTTAGGTCGTCCTATATATGTTTTATGTCAAAAAGATAAAAACTTGTATTGTTGTTATTATTTATTTATTTTTATTTTTGGAAAAATCTAAAAATATTAAAAAGAAGTACACGATTGTAAAAAAAAAATATGAATTTTTGAAAAGATGACCGTATAACAGCATAAGATACATAAAGAAAAATAATATTTTTTACGAGTACTTACAGATTACATCAAATATGTAAAAACGCATATATAATAAGTAAATTCAAATACATATAATATATGCATTATCAATATGCAACCCGATTTTGCTATCTTCTATATGCAGGTGTAGCCCACGTAATTGACTGGTACACTGGTAGGTTAACCCATAACCAAAATAGCTATATAATATGGGGTGATCAAAGCGATTATTAAACTTGGGCACGTATTTATGGCTTTTAGCTTAACCAAAGTAGGTTAAAAATAAAATATTCTCTCTTTTATCCATTTCTTATATATCGTACTTGAGCATAATAGTATAATGATAATCGATTTTTGTAATATGGATATTAAATGTCTTTTTGAAAAAAATTATAATAAAAAGGTATACCATAATCCGATCATATTCTCGTTATAATAATTAAAGGATCAAAAGTTGTATAGGCATTGTAATCTTTTGTACTTAGACTTATAAACTTAGTATGTATTATGTATTAAATTTTAACTCTACTTTTTTAAAGTATTCACAATAAAATTACAAGAATATTATTATAGGTATTTTATAATATACACTATACATAATAGTATAATACATGATATTAATTGCGTATTTTTTAATATTCTTTGACTTATGTCTTATTACATACCTACTGTTAAATTGTACGTTTTCTAAATATAAACTAAAGGCGTATAAATGAAATTTACCTATTTATTTTAAACCATACTGGACTTAGGTTATACAGAAATAGCTTTAAAAAGTTATTTTTAATAAACAAAATTAACCATTTATAAACACGTTATCTAATACTATTTTGAGTGCAACTCATTGTAAGTGTAACTCCTTTTAAGTGAGACTCTTTGTAAGTTCAACATCTTTTAAATTCAAAACTTTGAATTTGTGACAGAATATTAGGTATAAAACTATTATAACTATTATAACTATTACAACTGATTATTATAAACGATTGAGTGCAACACCTTGTAAGTGTAACTTTTTTGAGTGAAACACCACATAAGTGTAATTACTCTTGCGTGTAATTCATACACCACGTATTATGGTATTATTTCGGAATAGTCGGTGACCGAAGTTGTTTAAGAAATTATACTATTAATTAATTAATTTTAAAAATATTTCGAAAAAACACGAACTTGCCACAGGGTATTATAATATATGTACTATTATATGTAGTTCAAACGAACAGTAAAAAATACAATAAATATAATGATAAATACTTAATAATAAAAGTTGCAACAATAAAAAAATGTATTGAGATTTTATCCACATTTTGCATACATCGGATAACCATTAAACACTCATTATCGAGATCCAGAAAAAAAAACGCAAAAAAATAATCAGATTCGCATAGCAGAATTCGAATCGGTGGACCCATATCGAAAGTTGGTTTGATAATCGACGCCCTATATCACTAAGCTATCTAATCAAGATGAAGATAGTCGAAATTTTTCGAATTTAAACTATTCAGATAAAGAACGGTACCGTATTTCGACTCATAATATAGGTATCTACACATATTAGGAACGAACGTCTCGGTCATACATTCAGAAATGTTCAGCCGGACGCTAAGCCATCCGGGAAATCCGAATACGACCTCAACGGAATCCTAAAACATCGGCAAAAGGTCGTAAACGCCAATTTCGAGAGTTCGGAGTGATAAGACGACGTTGCAAAAAATGCTCAAACGATAAGAAACGGACGGCGGAACGGTTTTCTTCCATGCGATCTATAGAATGAACACAAAGCGTATACGACATGTACCTAAAGTTCGCATCTTTGGAAAAGTTGAAATACGAACGAACGGAAAAATCGTAAATCCAAAGCACGATGGCGATAAAAAAGGAAAAATAAATACTCACGCAGCCGCCGGTACGGGAAACAGTCGGCGGAATTAAATAAAAAGCTTAAAGTTTTCTCCTCCATGAAAACTCGTTTATTCAGAGTTAGCATATTATTATTTAATAGAAGATTATATTTATGCATTGTACAAATATTGACTATATTGATTATCATGATAGTTCGTTTGTACCTTACCTTTTATAATAAATCAAATTACGCAAGATCTTGCACCAATTAAATTAAAAAATATATAAATATAGGTTACTGTTTATAGGTTACCTTTACTATTTCCAATAAGCCTCGAGAAAAATTTTTTTCTTAAATTATAATAACTATTAGGACCCGGGGTTGATGCTCAAAAAACTTATAAAAATGTCTTTAAAAATGTATTGATACATATTTATGTCCCAAAAATATACCCTAGAAATTTGAAAAATATATCATTAAAACTATATAATAATTGGACATATACTTCACCATAACAGTCTAGCTACTTAGCAAAATAATAGAAGATGCTATAGAAGAAAAAAATAACAGAGGAAAATCCCTGTGGACTTCATTAGTTAAATATTAAAAGATACTAACTACAAATTGGATTACGAAATAAAAAAAAAAAAAGTGGAGAAACGTAAGGAGTGAAAATCGCTACCACCCAGCCTTTGAGATTTTATGAAAAAGAAGAAGATAAACCATAAATGATAAATATACAAAACAAATGCAATTAATAAAGTAGCAATATTTACCTGCGTAATGCATATAGGCTCGCTCGTACGTGAAATTTACCAACATGAATTATTAGCCAAGAAAATACAAATACCATGACCCACGATAACACTATTTATTATGATTTACGACAACCTATGTCAATTATTCTTTTTTACAGTTTGAAAATATTAAACTTGGAGAAATATTTTGTTATTTAACTTTGTAAGTTATACTTTTCAAATCGATTTTTTCATTTTACAATTATCAATGTATCTTGTATTTTTATGTTTAATAAAAATAAAATATATAAATACAAATACTAAACTTGGCAAGATACAAAATGAAATCTCCATATAAAAGTTGTAGATAGATACAAGATACATGTATCTGAGATACTGTCCAACTTTGTGTAAAAATTTCGAATGTCAAAATCAACATAAATCTTAAATGAAATAAAATATAAACTTGCAATTCATTAATGGAAAATAATTTTAAATTATCATGAATTATAAAAAATTATCTAACAATATCGGAAAACGCAAAATAAAAATTGGTCATTTAGATTCGTGTTTATAGATTTAAAATGTAAAATATTTTTCACTACAGAAAAAAATCCTAACAGACATTAAAAAAAATAAAAATGTCATCAATATCTGGGTCTTAAAAACTAATTATCATTATATATATATATATATATATATGTATGTATGTAATATGTAGGTATGTATGTATTATATATTTTTTAAATAATTTTGATTAAACAAAAACTATTAGAGAAGCTGAGAAGCTGATTATGACTTTGATTATTATTCCTAACCTAATGAAAGGTAAAAAAATCTTAAGTTAAAATATAACATTAAATCAGGAGGTACCACCTTAGACAACGGAGTGTCCAAACTAAATGACAAAATAATTAATGAAAGCTAAAATGTGTGAACAAAAAAGGAAGATGGAGATTGATTTGTCTGACTCAATAGATGATAGATCAAATGCTTTATAGAATACTATATTAAGATGATATCAGAAATGATGGGTAAAAAAAGAACACAAGCAAAAAAGGCATAAAAACACCTAAAAAACGACAAAAAAAGTTGTAAAAACACTCAAAAAACGACAATAAAGGTATATAAACACCTGAACCACGGTCCAATACTTTAATAATACAGGCAAAAATGCCCAAAACTGAAAAAAAAATGGCTAAGAATATACGAGTATGACTTAATAAATCAGTAAATTAAGAAAAGGAGATCAAATACAAAAGCTATCCAAAAAAGGCTAATAACATGAAATGAAATGAAAAAGGAAATATGCCAAAAATCTTTTAGAAAAAGTAGAACACGATTGTAGAAGTAATGGAAGACACTAGGTTTACCAAAAAATTAACTCAATTAGGGAAGACTACAAAAAAAGGAAAAGTTCCGTACAAATGTTTTCTCATTGTCGTAAATAAAATTATACTCAGCGAAGATACTTGTCTACCACCATCAAAACAAGAAATTAAGTTACAAATAAAGAATCTAAAAACTTTAAAACCCCAGGGGAAGATGGGATTCACGGTGAAGTACTGAAAATTGTAGACGAGGTAATATTAACAACTATAGGTACATAAATTGATCGAATACATCTAGGAAAAGAAAAAAACTACAAAAACTCTAGGATTTATTCCAGCATATATTAGTATTTATGTTTAAATTACGTTGTTAGTCGAATGTGTGAAACATGAAAATTGTTGTAAGCTGTTGTTATATGGTGAACGTGTATACATTTGTTGACGCCATACCTGTAGATTTTATACAAGTAGGGAGTAAAATGTCTATAATTAACAAACAAATTTGTGACAATTATGTGCAATTATACTATGTGAATATTGACATTAATAATAGTTATAAATACGTAATAAATAATATAATAAATAGTAACATTACAAATACGTACCTGAATATAGAAATATCTGTTGATTGTCACAAATCGCATACAGAACTGAAAAATAGCGAGAACAAAAACACCCGAAACTTACGAAGAAAATTCGCGAAGAAAAAACATATCCACATGTCACAAGTCACAACAGTAGTGAACATTCGATCAAAAAGAAAAGAAATGGTTCACCAAATCATAACATAACAATCTCATTCTTGTTTGTTATAAAAACATACAACTGTAATAATATAATAGTTGGTCTTACTGTAAATTTAGTTGAAGTGCTATTTCCAACTAGGTATATTGATTTGCTCATTTAACAAAATAAAATAGTTAATATTATATTACTATAATAATACTTCACAAAATTAACTACAATTTTAGTTGATTTAACAAAAATGTAGTTAAAAGTATAACTATAATATTATAATTATATTAAAATAATTATTCCAAAGGATTTACATTAGTTTTTATTCTTAATTGTAGTTGAATTAACTATATTTTTCTCAACTATAAAAAATAGTATTTTTTTTCTCCCGTGATATAGTAACCATGACAACTTTTATTTGTTATTTTTCTTCTTTATAAAAAATTGTCCGTTATAAAACATAGTTTTCCTTTACTCGAAAACTACCGGAAAAATCAAAAAACAAATTATGGGAAATATCTACTAATTACTAAAATTAATATGTAATTCGAATTTTTCATCAAAAAAGCTCTTTACTCTAAAACCTCTCTACTAAACTCTTTACTCGACTCCTTTTACCCCCAAAAAAAATGTACACGGAAAAAAATCTTAAAACCAACACAAAAAATTTTAATTTAACATGTATCAGATCTCTCAATAAAATTGTTTTTTTAAAATAACCCATTTTAAATTTTAATATAATAATAAAATAAAATATAAAAACCCAATTCCTACAAAAAAATTTGTTTTATAACAACAATTATTCGATATTACCATTTTCAGTGTTAAACAATGAATATTTGTACCTATAATATATTATTTTGCTCGGTACCACTCCACTAAACATTTTATATTGCCTAATATCTCGGCCATGTATGCGTTTTATGTATATAATGTGTAACGCAATGTGATGTTTATAAAATGTTTCAAAGCTATATTATTAACAATTAACATTGTCACTAAATAACCATTTTTTATAATATGTTCCTGGTCTTGCAATATAATTCTATTATATTGTATATACGTTAATTTTATGTTATAATTTGTAATATCATCACATTGAAATATCCATATTATGCTATTTTAGAGCTGCATGTAATATCACTATATTATTATGATTAAAAAGTTTGGAAAATCCACTTTGCGGAAGTCATAAATTCTTAAAAGTTTCTAGACTTACCTACCTATTTTAAAATTTAAACAATAATCTAAAAACATTTGTTGAATAAACTTAACCAAATCAACAATGCTTCTCGTAACTAAATAATAAAAATATTATAAAACGACGAATGGCTATCTCTCTGGTAACCAAATCAACAATCGCGTATAACTATACTATAAGTAACGGTGGAAAGACGGACATACGGACCAAACAGGGATATAAAGTGTCTTAACTCGTGTTTAGAAACCTAAAAACCAAATGATAATTGAAATATTATTATAAATAAATATTATTACTAATTAACATTTGTCGACTATTGAATTATTTATTTATTAACCTAGGTATATATGAATTTTCAGTTTATATAATATTATTATGCTATAATTACCCTTACCCATAATTATTATAGATAGGTATAATTTGTATAGGTATATACTACTTCTTTAGTATTTTATATTTATATATATATATATGTACAAATTATTTCAATAATATTTTATACTTAGTTTGCGGTCATAATATGTTTATGTTATATTTAAATATATTTACAGTTTATATTTTTATATTTAAATTAGATACCAATTACAAATACAATTACCAATTACTAACAATTATTATGTTTTACCTATATTCATTATAGGTAGGTATTAAAAATTGTTACTTACTTTAATGATGTCTTTGATGTAAGTTTTTTTCTAGAGTAATATTAATATAATTAATATAAAGTCATAACAATTATTTTAATTGATGAATATTTGTTAGCTAAACTTTTTATTTTAGTCAATTTTCTATACATAATTCTGCTAATTTCTGGTAAGAACATATAGTTTGTGATAAATTATTTCGATTTATTATGAGATCCATTTAAATCAATACATTTTAAGTATTTAAAAACACATATAATGTAACCATTAAAATGAAGACGAGGAGTTGAAACTGAGAATAGAAAAGTAATAATTCACTTTTAAAAATAATTGTATGCCTTGTTTAAACGATGGATGATATTATTATATGTAGGATTGAAAAAAATATTTGTGTAAAAACCGATGAAAATTATAAAAAAAAAAGTATTAAATGTAAAAAATAAGTATAAAACTGAAATTTGCAGCATATTTTACAAAGACGTCAAAACTTTTCGAGTGGACTATATGCTGTTCTTATTTTTAGTCTCCCTATAACGATACATTTATGTGATAGAACCTTACAAAACCTTAGTATAATCAAGAGCTTAACAATACTTGCTACTTTTAAAAAAAATCTTTTATATTATATATATTTTTTCTCGAAAAGGACTCATTTTTAGGCATTAAATAAATAACTGTCATCAAAATTATTTATAATTCATTTAAAGGTCTATGTGTCTAAGTTATAGTAATTTTTTAAAAAAATTTCCATAACGCTTTCTTTGAAAATTATAAATCTAACATAAGATTTTATAATATACGGTCATATCGATATTGTACAAATAAAATATAATAACATATTATAGTATAGTATAATTATCGAATTAAACATGAGTCAGTAATTTAAAAATGTAAAACAATTATTATAAATATCAATTTACATTTTATATAGTCAAATATTTAAAATTCTAATATATTATAAAAATGTAGAAAAATAAATATTTACCATTTACCTAAACAATAATTTCATGTAACAATTTAATGTGAAAAAGTCAATTCTACTATAGATATGTCACTTATTTTCAAATATATTATTTATTGCGCGCATACTAGTATATATATATATATAGCTGTAGTAGATACCTATTTTATGGAAAAACAATTTTTCACTTTACGTAAAATACAACTTTACTTTATATATTATATTACGTATTCAAAAAGTCTTGTTTATTTATAGAATGATATCACGTGCAGTACAATATTACAGAGAAAAGTTTACCAAACGATAGGTTTTTCCACATGACATATTATGTATTTATTTGCGTAGTTATACCTATAGGCTACCAAGCCATATAACTTGTAATTTGTACACAATTTACCATATACATAATATAAAACGCAAATAAAATCCATCTATATATTAATATTATATCACCTAAAATTGTATTACCTATATACATATTATCATTGATTATAAATTACTATGGATTGGCCACCGGCAAACAAAATTTTACTCGCCGGCTATTCACCCGTTAACAATATGAATTGAGTATAATAATATCATGACAAAATAAATTTATTTTGTCATGAATAATATGTTATATTTCGACGGTCGACCATTGTATTTGGACTACGAAACGATAATAAACAAATTTTCAAATTCTTATTGCAATATTTTAATCACTCTTATTCTTATTGTGTCAATTAATAATAATATTTTCAATTAATATAATACGGTTATAGAAAGGAAAATTAATACAAAAATAATTTATAATATTAAAATTAGTATTTATTCTTTTTAATTATTCGAATTAATATATAAAAAAAAGGTGCACTTCGCTCGTCGGGTGTCAGTAAGGGTGGATGCACTACGCTACTCGGCAGGATACTCATGGTAGCTCATGTACTGCATTTGAAAGCAATGATAAATCATTGAATTCAATAAAAAGATTCTGAGCGTAGCTTAGGTGTAGTATTCATAACTCATAATATTAGTTATATATTCAGTACCTACCTATATTTAACATTACATCAAAGATCAAATGTAGAAATAAATATGATCTTACGAAATTATGAAGAAATGATCTGGATTTGACGAAATCGTATTTTTTGGCGATTATTCGTCATTTTTTGGTAGCGTTTCTTTACGCATTAAAAAATAATTAAGAAAATCAAAAATGACCTTTCTAAAGTACCAACTAGATGAAATTTGCTATAGGAAACCATGTAAGCTTGTAAAGATCGGAGCGACCCTTCTGGTAGTAAATTTTTTAACAGAGAAAAAATATATAAATAAAAATAATCATCATTTTAAAACTACTAGATCCCTTTCTATGCTCAGAATCTAAAATACTTTGTTTTCCATAGGTTTTTTTTTATTTAGTTAAATTGATGAACGTTATATTAAATTTTTTCAGGTCTTAAAATATTATTTTAGAAACTATTTGAAGTTAAATACCTCAAAATTGATATTTTTGTCAAAAATATTAAAAAGAATATAAAAAATAATTGTGACTATAAATTTTCGAGATTTTTGAATTTAGTTAGGGTAACACATATTTAATGCTGTATACAATTTTCAAACCTTAAAACCATACATTTTTCACTAATGAGGTAATTTAGGATTAGTATAGGAATGATATTGTATGGCCATAAAAAAAGAAATTTCAATTAAATTTAAAAGAGAAAGAAATGAAAATAGGTAACAAATACACATTTGTATTATATACCTATAATTTGAATTAAAGTTTAATTTATAAATTTTAAGTTGAAATTTAATTGAAAAACAATTGGTCAGGACGGGTGAGGACCCGTCAGGTTTTTCAATTTTAGTAGATGCAAAAAAAATTTATTTATACTTATATTCGTAAAATTACATATACAAAAGAATGAATAAATGATTAGTATAACATTGATTTTGTATGGCAATAGAGAAAGAAATTACAATTAAATTTACCAGAGAAAGAAATGAAAATGTGTACCAAATACACATGTCTATTATATACCTATTTTTTAAATTTAAATTTAAATCATACATTGTGTTGAAAGTTGATCGAAAAAAAATTGGACAGGACGGGTGTGGACCCCGCAGGCTTTTCAATTTGGATAGATGCAAAAAAAATGTATTCATACCTATAGTAGTCTTTTGGTGTATAAGTATATACACCAAAAGAATGAATAAATTTTCTGTAATTAGGTAATTTAGTTTGAGTCTAGTAATGAACTTATAAGTCCATAGAGAAAGAAATTAAAATTTAATTTAATGCAGGAAGAATTGAAAATATGTACCTAATACACATGTGTATTATATACCTATTTTTTAAATTTAAATTTAAATTATAAATTGTGTATGAAAGTTGATCGAAAAAAAAATTGGACAGGACGGTTGTGGACCCCGCAGGATTTTCAATTTGGGTAGATCCAAAAAAAATTTATTCATACCTATAGTAGTCTTTTGGTGTATAAGTATATACACCAAAAGAATGAATAAATTTTTCTGTAATTAGGTAATTTAGTTTGAGTCTAGTAATGAACTTATAAGGCCATAGAGAAAGAAATTTAAATTGAATTTAATAAAAAAAGATTTGAAAGTATGTACCTAATACACATGTCTATTATATACCTATTTTTTAAATTTAAATTTTAGTCATAAATAGTGTTTGTAAGTTGGTCGAAAAAAAATTGGACAGGACGGGGGTGGACCCCGCAGGATTTTCAATTTGGGTAGATCCAAAAAAAATGTATTCATACCTATAGTGGTATAAGTATATACACCAAAAGAATGAATAAATTTTTCTGTAATTAGGTAATTTAGTTTGAGTCTAGTAATGAACTTATAAGGCCATAGAGAAAGAAATTTAAATTGAATTTAATAAAGAAAGATTTGAAAGTATATACCTAATACACATGTGTATTATATACCTATTTTTTAAATTTAAATTTAAATTATAAATTGTGTATGAAAGTTGATCGAAAAAAAATTGGACAGGACGGTTGTGGACCCCGCAGGATTTTCAATTTGGGTAGATCCAAAAAAAATTTATTCATACCTATAGTGGTATAAGTATATACACCAAAAGAATGAATAAATTTTTCTGTAATTAGGTAATTTAGTTTGAGTCTAATAATGAACTTATAAGTCCATAGAGAAAGAAATTAAAATTGAATTTAATGCAGGAAGAATTAAAAATATGTACCTAATACACATGTCTATTATGTACCTATTTTTTAAATTTAAATTTAAATCATAAATTTTGTTTGAAAGTTGATCGAAATAAAATTTGACAGGACGGGGTTTTGACGCAGATTTTGAAATTTAGCTATATGCAAATAACATGTATTAATTTTTGTTCTTTTTTTTTTTGATATATGCACTGCTAATTATGAGTATACTATCTATGACTATACTACCTCTGACTATACTATCTATGACTATACCATCTGGCACTATGTTGTCTATGACTATACTACCTACGACTATACTACCTACGACTATACTACCTACGACTATACTACCTACGACTATACTACCTACGACTATACTACCTACGACTATACTACCTACGACTATGCTACCTACGACTATATTACCTATGACTATACTACCTACGACTATATCACAAGATAAAAATAAATTCAAATTTATTTTAATAATTTTAATTTACTGTTTGCAAATTCATGCTTTGAATTTAAGAATCATCCCGTATATTTAAAACTATATTTATCCTTCTTTTAATAATTATATCAAGTCACGTGTTCCCATGTGTCAATGTCACATTGTCACATATCCCACACCTTGATATGTGTCACAATGTGACATATTACACATATTTTTGTATAGTAAGTATTTTCAACTTATCTTAGAATATTAAAACTATATATTTCTTAAAAACATTTTTGAGGCCACCCATACTTTTACACAGGAAAAGATGAACACCCAAAACACCTCATAAAAATATAAATTTATATCAGAAAAGTTTACGTTGCATATAGCAACTATATAGAGTTTTCGATGAAACCAATATCGTTGGGATAACATGTAGAACGAAATTTTCTATATAGTGCAAGGTTCGTTTTAGTAAGTTATGCTACGTTCACACAGTGATAGTAGCCCATATGAGTAGCTGTCACGATAGTATTCTCCAATAATCATTTACGTATATTTTATAGGTCATGATAGTCACTCTCGCACTATCACATTTTCATGATAGTGTCTATCACGCCCTATATATTATACGTAAATGATTTTGGAAGCATACTATCGTGACAGCTACTTTCATGCGCTTCTTTCACCGTGTGAACCTGGCTTTAATATAATAGTTTGTTAAAATATATGACTGTATTTCAATATGCAGCCACTGTGAACTTTGTACGTCCCCGGTAATATTTTTACAGAATATCTTTATACATTAAATCGTCTTTAAATCGAAATACAATATTTAGCCTATCTATTTACACTAACCGGATTTATGGATACCGGTAGTTTTTCGGTGTTCCTCGCCGATAAAACGGTATTGAACCTCGGGTTAGTGGCATCCGAATGAGACTGCCGGTGGCCCGTAGACTCCGTGCTAACCCCGAACGGATACCCTAACACCGAGGAACTTCTACCTAGCCAACCTTGATATATAAACATCACATATAAATATATAAATGCATAACTAAGGACTAAATATTGTATTTCGACTTGTAAAAGATATTCTGTAATTAACACAATTTACTGGAGACCATAATGTCCACGTAGACTACATATTGTAGTACAGCCATATTTAACAAACAATTATATTATTAACTTACTAAAAGGAACCTTACAAATGTATTGAAAATGTCGTTCTTAATGCTATCCCGCTGAAAGTGGTATCATCGAAGAACTCGCACCTAGTTGCGATGCAACGTACGCCTTTCTGATATAAATTTATATTTTTAGTGTTTGTTCAAGTTTTCGTGTGTAAATGTATGGGTTTTTGCTCAAAAATGTTTTTTTAGAAATATATAGTTTTAATATAATATATAATATAAATATATTATATATTACGATAAGTTGTAAGTACTTATTATACCAAAATTAGTGTTATGACCTA
>JAIPRL010008242.1:0-20822 GCA_025469235.1 Pemphigus obesinymphae | reverse complement strand
TGTTATAAATATATATCCCTAATTTTCGAAATTGAAAAAAAAAAAAAAAAAAAAAAAAATGCATATTATACAAATTTTCCGAAATTTCTTTTTACACGAACAAATTAGGAACATAATATTATACAATAGTTCATAACGTCATAATAACGTGGTACATAATTCGTACCCGCAACACCAATATACGTACATATATACATTTTCAGGCGTTCGCTGGAGCGATGAAAACCGCCATGGTGGACACATTCATCGGATCTTCCCACCGTGTGTTTTCGTTTCCTTTAAGGGCACCTCGAGGCTCAAATCATAGATCTTTAAATGACCGCTGAAAAATATAGTTTTTTTTTTTAAATTAAAAACGCGACTTAAATTTTAATATTGCTATTCATCTAGAAATTATCACCTACTCGTTTACTTACTGCCAGAAATGATTGCGAGATTGATGAAAAAAATGTGTGTTAATTTTGTGAAGGACACGTCATATTTAACTATATTTTGGAGGACTTCTAAGCGAATGTTCATATAGTGAAATAGTTATTTTGTAATTCAAAAAAAGTTACTGAGTCTACAATAATCATTGAGACATAAATTAAATCATTCAAACAGTAAAAACGTTTCCTATGGCTTGTTCGAATTCAATATTCAAAATAGTTATTTATTTTTTATATTTTATACAATTGAATATTTACCAAATGTGTACCTATGTCTTTTTGCCATACCTACTATATTTTTAATTACTTAATACGATTTTTAATAATTCAATTTAAATTATCTTTGTTTAATTATTAATCTTTGAAATGGGAGTACAATTCTGTTTCCACGTTCTTTTAAAGTTATACACGGCATTTAAATTGCGTAAAAATATTTTTTTAAATAAATATCACGATTATAAAACAATAAAAAATGGTACTAACATAGATTTATTTTTTAATTACTTTAAAATGTACATAAATATTTTAATTTGTTTCATTTTCATTATTTTTTATAATTTTAGAAATTTCATAAAAATTGCCTAAACAAACCCCTTGAAAATCAGGTGTGTGATTATCATATATGTGTATAATTATATATCACTATGATATACGTCCTCTTAAGTGATATAAGAAATATTGATAAAGAAAAAGGTCCATCTACGTGTTTTTGAAAAAAACGTTTTATCACACGAAAAAATTCTAGAAAAAAAATATGATTTTATTGATGCGAAAAAAGTCCCATAATTCGTATGGAAACAATGTGAAAAATAAATAATATTATTTGTTGAGATAAAAAAGGGCCCATCGGTTGGTTTGGGTCCTTCTTAATTCCATGTAAAATATGTAATATTTACTAAATTATTGGTATCAATAACGGTTGTAATCAAAACTTAATAATATTTCTTATATATTATTATTTATTTGGATCTCGTTAGTTCAAGTTAATTAATTTATTGTAAAGTTTTAAAATATTTAATTCTATTCAATTATAGATCAAAATAATGCAAATGCAAGTGTGATGAAAACGATTGGATTGACATTAAATAACAATATTTGTTGAAATAATAAAATGTTTATGATTTTAATGCATATATTGTTAAATTAATAAAAAATGTGTTTACAATAACAAATTCATTTTATAAATTTCCCAAAATATATAAGTTATAATTTAATAAAAATAATTTGTAAAATTAATACAGACTTTATTATTATAATAAAATACGTTATCAAGTTGAAAAAATATTCTGTTTAAATTGACTATTTTGATTAACAAATGGGCATCCTACGGAGAAGTAAGAAAGAAATGAACAATAAATATTTATAACTGAATTAACAAAATATTTGTTTAATTCAAATACATTTGTATTCCATTGGACAATTTTACCCAAGACATTGTTAAAATATATTGTTAAATCAATAATATGTTTTGTTATTTTAACGTTAAATTAACAAATATTTTATTCCTAAATCAATAAACATTTTATTAGACGTATATTAACAACCATTTTATTAAATTAATCTATATTTTTATTGAAATCACAGATATATTTGATTCAGTGTATGATTATATAATATGTATTATATATTAGGTACTTATATAGTATTCGGGACCACAAGTCGATGGCTGAAACTATAATTTTATTTTTTTAGTAATTTATATTAGCTGAAATTTTGATTGTCATTGACTATATAATTAAAATTATTTAATTATATTAACTACAATATTTTTAAATTTGGCCGATGTCATTTTATTTTGTTTTCTGATTATTTTATATTTTGAAAATGTATGTGAATAATGGGAGTTAAAATACAATTCATAAAAGTCCTGTCCCGATCGGTGATGGCAAATAATTATAATATATCCTCTTTTTATATAAGTATATATCTAATAGTTTTATATCCTATGAATCGTACGAATTTCATTTTCAAAGTCTTTGCAAGAGATCATAAATAGAAAATATTATAGATGTAAGTATATATATATTTTATGATGCGTCCTACTATCAGAGTTATAAAGTATTTGAATATTGGTATTCAAATACTTTTTATTTTATTTTATTAATACTTATATTTTATATTTACGTTATATTATTTTATTAAAATCAAAATGTCACATCTCCCAAATTATATACGAAAAAAAAAAATTATAAAATCAGATAAGCTATATGATTTATTTAATAGATCAAAGTTTAAAATCATGATGTGATCATATAATAGTGTGATTATTATAAGCATGATTAAGCAGCAGTGCTTCGGTCGAAATACATTTTACAATAGGTATGTGCCGTGGTGGCTACTATAACAAAAAGAAAAATATCAATAACTTGCAAACATTTTTAACGAATTATATTAGTAAATATTATGTATAATTATCATTATAAATAATAAATATCTATATAGTAGGTATATATATTAATAAAATTATGAATGAAATAAACCTTTTTAAGTTTTTTAAGTAAGTAGGTATTTGAAAATTATTTCAAATACTTTTTTAGTGTATATTTGAGTATTAGGTACCTACTCTAAATACTTTTTTCAACAGTATTTTTTTACTCACTCGAATATTTTTAAAAGTATTCTTTACGGCCCTGATTATAATGTTGTTATACATACTTTAACGTGTCAATATGACGTAATTTAAAATTTATAAATTATTATTTAACGGACTGAATATACGATCGTTGGTCGAATTATTATTAATATCGTTACTATAATATAATATAGGTAGGTATATCTATATTATTAGGTACTTATTAATTATTATTATTATGGACACAGTATAGTTTATTAACTCTACGATTAATAAGTGGAGCCTATTTTAGAGTATTTAAAATGTTTTTGAGTGGATGGAATGGAATATCATAATTTATAATAGGTATATGATATATTATATTATACATAAATATGATTATAATATTATAAAATTAATAACCATGTTAGGTAATATTACTGGTTAAGACATATTGTTATTAAATCAAAATATTAAACGCATTACACGTGGACAACAGATTAAATACGATTAAGTATACATATACTTTGACACTATAATAATATGAAAAATCGATTCGTCGATATACTTATTGGACGTTTAAGTATGTAAATATCATGTATTTATATTGTGCCTATTAATTCAAAACAATCGTGCGCGTG
This sequence comes from Pemphigus obesinymphae, assembly GCA_025469235.1. NCBI lineage: Eukaryota > Metazoa > Arthropoda > Insecta > Hemiptera > Aphididae > Pemphigus > Pemphigus obesinymphae. Next base: position 17,202 of record JAIPRL010008242.1, on the reverse strand, counting down.
ACTTTGTGTTGTGACATTATTTATTTAAGCAATAAGTCCGAAATACAATAAACAAATAAAACATGAATTTACGCGTAATACTTTTAAACCATTTGTTATGACTTCAATGTCTTCAACAAATTAATAATAATAATAATTATTTGTGCGCTGAGAGCGAAATCGACAACGATTCTCAGCTTATATATATTGTGGATGTATAAACAATAATTTATAAAATATAAAAGAACGAAAACAACAATAGTTATTATTATACCCTTCTCTAATAGGTAGGTAGTTTAATAATATTGAAATATTTAGATTTTTATCTATGATAGCTAGGACGCTAGGTACAATATTTTAGTATTTTTCTTTCATTTTGAACTATTTTATTGGCATGATAAATCTGTATAACTGTAATGATTGGACACCCGGGAGGGGAAAAAAGAGCCGATAATCGCTTTTCTGCTGTCCCCGGTAAAGTTTGAAAGAGCGGTATTCTCCTTAATATTATGTAAATTAATTACTAAAAATTTTAATATTTTATTTATTTAAAAAGTCGTGTATTTATATTTAAATATATTTATATATTTTATATATTTTAGTTATTTAATGGAAGAGACTGGTGAAAAAGAGGAAAGAGACAAAGACTGAAACAGTTAGGGTTTCCTTATAAAATTATTATTATTCAAACTTAAAACTTTGTCAGCATATGAGTATGCGTAATTCACTGTTGCAGATTTTCTTATTTGAGCTTCTTCCCTGAAGGAAATATTTTCACAAGCCATGATCCTCTTGATTTCTTTTTGAGAGGCCCATTCGCTACAGGATCTATCGGTTAGGTTAGATGGTGAAGTTTGCAATTAACGCATATATAGGAATGGAATAGAATTTAAAACTTCATAAGAAGATATATTGTGGTCCAGTTTGCCACAGTGGCTACATCGCAGTTTACCACGACAGGATTTTTGAGTGTGACCGAATCGAAGAAATTCATTACATTGTGTAGGCGATCGAACAGTAGGTTGTACATGAAATAATACCTTGAATGTACTGATTTTCTTAGGAAGGCAAGACACCAAAAATTTTAATTCGACAAAACGAGAAGGAATAAAATTTCCATCTCTTTTAACATTAATACGTCGAAATGACAATATTTTGGACTGAGATTCGAGGCCATCCCCAAATCATCTTCTGAAATTGAATTGTCTAACTTAATTAGGTACGCCAAAACAGAATAAAAGTGAATTTGGAATAATCGTTTAAAGGGTTTAGTAGCGATGATTATTTCATTGATTTAGACCTAAAAGTCTGACAAAATTAAGACTACATCGAATATTCCGATTTTAAATCTGAAAATATATTAAGATTCAGTACGTTCTTTACTAGAGAATGTTGGAAACAGAATTTTTATATTTTTGCTAAAAACTTATAAAAGAGGGGGGATACATTTTTGGAAATTTACTAATTTGCAAACCTTTGTCATATAAAAGCAAAACATTATATTATGAAAAAATTATTTCCAACATTCTCTAGTAAAGGATTTACAGAATCTAAATATATTTTCAGAATTAAAATCGGAACATTGTTCGCACACTTAATTTTGTCAGGCTTATTGGTCTTTATAGACGAAAAATGAAAAAAAAAATTTTGTACCGTTTATTGTCAATTAACGTGTGCATGCGCCTACGAGAAGCATACCGATCAACCATACGAAATCATTATCAGGTTCCTAGAATAATTATTGCACGGTTGTTGTCGAGTTTCATATCCCAACTGATTAAATTATTATTTTACAATTCCATTGAACACATTTGTTTACTATTATAATATAATATAAAATTCGCATGGTACATACTACCAGCCTTGTAAAAAAATAGGTACTTTTAAAATTGTATTTAAATACAGATACAAATACATTGACATGAAAAGTATTAAAGACGTATTTCAAATACTTTTTTAGAAAAAACTTGGTATGTATTTAAATACAAATACTTTTATACGGCTTTAAATTCATTTTTAAAACAGTCGTATTAGTTATAAATCATATTATTTTATAGGTCTTAAAATCACTCAACTATAAATTTTTAATTATTTGTTGTAATAATAATATACTTAATAAATATTAAAATTATTACAAAATTTTAAATTTTAGTTTTTACTATATTTTGAAAATTAATAATTATTTTTACCAATATTTTTCATATATTTACGATACCGTGTTAAACATAGTAATTATAATACATATATACCTAATTTATTACATTTATTATTGAATATTATTTTATAATATAATATACCTATCAAATAATAAAATTATTATAAAACGAAACAAACGCGTGTCAATCGAGTTTCCGTTATATTTTCAACGATATTACAACTATTATTTTAAGACATACCTATTTCAGACATGCGATTATTATCATATGCGCGCGGTGGTTGCGATTTTTATCGACTTTTTTACACTTATACCATAGATTAAATATAGTGTTCTGTTATCTATTACTCGCATATTATATATAAATCCCCGTAACTCCGTCTGTCAATTCATCACACTGTAAAATAATATTAAATTTAAATGATAAAGTAAATTTAAAATTACACCACACAAACATACGTACTTAAATATTCATTTTGATTGAATGAAATTTATTAAAATTAAAGCTTGTTGTAAGAAATTGTATTCACAAGTATTTAAATAAAAGTATTTGTAATTCTAGTGAAAATACTAATGGGACAGTATTTAAAATACTTTGAAAATACTTTAATTAATGCATTTAAAAAGTATTCTAAACACTAAAAAAGTATTTAAATATATTTACTCAAATACTTTACAAGACTACTTACTACCTATACAGATATACCTAAATAATGTATAGATTTTAGACTTATAGAAATCGATCTACCAAGTCGCTACCAGCTAACCATCACGGCCGGTAAAATTTTAAAATGCGTGTTAATATTTGTCATAGCAAATTTAATTAATAATAATCTCGAGTCCCTACATTGGATGTTTTTTTTTTTAAATACCAATATTAAAAGATTACCTATTATTTTAAATGTATTTTATGTAGTTTTTTTTTTTTTGTCGGTAATACTTCTCTGATGCTATTGTTTTAATTTGTACAGTTATACTTACGTATTAACAAAAATATTAAATCGATATATGAATATATACCCATCTTTATACCCATACGGCTATATATTTAATAATATTATTAATTTTGAAACAAATACATTAGGTATAGTACTAGAAAACATTTTTCTTTTTTTTTTTTTTTAAATAAACTAATTCATGTTTTTCCAATTTTGAAATTTTTTTTTAACATTACCTTCATATACTTGTTTAAAATGATAAAAAATGAACTTTTTAAATACATTTTAGATTCTGAGCGTAGTGAGGGAGTGCTAGTGGTTTTAAAATGATGATGATTATTTATTTTTTATTTTTTCTCTGTTAACAAATTTACTACCAGAAGGAGTGCTTCGATCTTTATATGCTTACATGGTTTCCTGTAGAAAATGTCATCTCGTTTGTACTTTAAATGGGTAATTATTTGATTTTCTGAAAAGTTTTTTATTGCGTAAGGAAAAACTACCAAAAAATGAAGAAAAAACGGCAAAAATACGATTTTGTCAAATCCAGATTTTTTATTTCTTCGGAATTTCATAAGATTATATTTATTTCTACATTTGATCTTTGATGTAATGTTAAACATAGGTAGGTACTGAGTATATAACTAATATTAAGAGTTATGAATACTACACCGAAGATACGCTCAGAATCGTTTTATTGAATGCAATGATTTATCATTGCTTTCAAATGCAATACATCCAACAAAAGTATCCTGCCCAGTAGCGAAGTGCATCCATCCCTACTGACACCCAACAAGCAAAGTACACATTTTTTTTTTTTAATTTGTGTGAAATTTTATGTGAAATTTGATAGCATAATCAGAATTTTTATTTGTCACTTACTTTTTATGTTATTAATGATAAACCAATAAAAAACAGGATTTTTTTCAAAATGCCTTGTAAAAATTCGTGATTTTTGAATTAATTTATATTATTTAGTATATTTTTCTATTCTTAAAAATTGTTTGGACGGACTTAGTTTGGAAATTACCAATTTTTGAAGTTGACGAATTTACCGTTGCGAAAGTCGCAAATTAAATCGAAAATATCCGGGGCGATTTGTAATGAAAAACTGCGTCGAGTAGGTCACAGGGCAAAGTAAATACTTTTCTGAAAATACCTAATAAAAATACTTGTTATCATTTATTAGTGTGCTAAATATATATTTTTTTAATTTAATTTTTGATTATTTCAAATGTATTTTGTAAAATATAACAATTTTCGAGATTTTTTTCCTATAAGGGGCGTTATTCGTTCAAGTATTACGTCTGAACACTTTTGGTCTTTTTAGACCCCCTCCTCCCCCTTGTTAACAATTTTCAGCAAAAGTCTGACCCCTACTTTATTACGTCAGCATATGTCCGACGACTCCCTCTATTAAAAAAAAAAATTAAAATTTCCGAATTTTAGGTATATGAATTAATTAAATATAAATGAAAAATTTTGTTACATATTTTGAATTTTATTTTACATATTTTGATAGAAATAAGTACATATTTATATTATGTACATGTGTTGATTTTTTTTTTATTACTGCTGAAGTCAGCATTGTTTCACCCTCCATACCCATCCAAGCAAATGTAAGCACAAGACAGAGCCTCCCTTCCCCTAGGCGCTTATGTAATACTTGAATGCCCCCTAAGTCAAAAAGTAAATGGCCAGTTTTGAAAAGACCTTTAAATTCAGGGTTAAAAAATTTACTTTTTTTTATTGTATTAAAAAACTAAATTAGGTACATGGTTTTGTAAAGTCAAGTCACTTTAATGATATTGCCAATTTTGTGGTCAATTACACCTTATAGTCTCTGATATAATAAATTGTTTTATTACAAATTACATATTATAAATTTTATTTGGGTAGGTACCAAATAAAATTTGGTGAGCAAAACTATGATATTTATTACACAAACATTTATATTGCCCCCCTTTGAAAAATCTTGGCTACGCCACTGTAGAGGCTAACAACCGCCCTTGAGACAAATCTCATTCAACACTGCTTATAAAATTATAAATTATAAGTTATTAGAAAGTAAGATACTGAACTAAAAATAAATAACGAATTCAAAGAAATGGTCAGTATATATTATTTTTAAATTTTTCAAAATAGGAAATAGCAAATACTATTGTAGTTTAAAAAAAAAAAATTCTACAGGCTTTAAAAATGATTTGATTATTTAAATTTTTTATTTATTATTGAAAAATAGGATTTTTAATGATGCATATCGAATTCAGATCTAAAACTTTAATAAAGCCTCAATATTTGGTTTTGAATTTTTCTAAAGGTCAATTTTGAAAAGGGGAAATTAAGATAAAATTATGTTATTAATTATTACGCAGTGTTTTTTAAATAAATATTGAGCTAAATAGAGTATCGAAACAAATAATAATAACAAACGTGTACAATTCATTAAAAATTCCAGCAGTTCTTTTGTGTATAGAAAATGGAAATACAATTAATAGCTATAATGAATTTTGAATCAAACACAACAAACCATAATCTGCCGATGCTATCAAAAATAAAATATAAGTAAATAATATGTCTATGGCTATACACTATTGACTATACAGCCACGAGCCGTCTGTGACTTCAGACTGTAGCGACGACGATTAAAGTTAATTTACACGTCTTGTGTAAAATGTGAAATAATTTGTATAGTTGTTATCAATTCACCTCGTTATTATACTAAATTATTATAATAATATATGACAATATTAATATCAATAATAAGGAATTAAAATCATAGATCGTCCATTTTACAGATAAGAAGCGGTAATAGGTATTCCTGAAAGTCACACACCCTAACAATCATTTATTACTCACACACTTTTGCGGCTCGTACGCTTATGCATTTTAAATTGCCTATTCAAAACTCCTTAGAAATTGACCGCTTCCAATCTCCAAAACCCATTTGACTCTAGTAAAGAGGACGAGATGCATACATAAGTTAGCGTTTTTGATAGAATCAAATGTACCTTTAATCTGGTTAGTACCAGCAGAATTTATTGCAAGAACACCATTGAAGTTTTTACCGACATAAATAGGGTGTATTTTAATCGTATTACTATTTTATGATAAAATAATTATAAGGGGCCCAATAAGTTTGCTGGAAAGCACATTGGTAAGACGAGTTGCCTATCCTGTTTATCAGAAGGCGAATAACTATCAAGCTCAAAAGGTTGCGTACCTGAAGCGTCTACCAAAGGTATAATATGCTCTTGAGACGCGTGTACTGAATTAGTAATGTCATCAAAAATGAAACCAGATTGAGTTACCTCATTGGCATTAGTTTTCATTTTTTTTTCGGAGCATTTTTCTTGGTCGGAGATTCAGCGGAATTCTTAGACTCTAGATTTTGCGAAGATCCATGGTCGAATGAGCTAATACGGCCGTCCGAATCATTGGCGTAGCCTGATGCAAGGGTAGAAAATCTATTCTCCCGATTTTTGGAATTGGAGAACGCCATGACCCTAAGGGCAAATACTTAAAATCGATGCAATCGAATAATATATAAAATAAACACACAACTAAATTGTAAAAAGCATGAGTATAATATAATAAATAGTATAGCAGAAAAAACCAGATACCGATAACGAAACGACACCAATAAGAAAGACAATACGCGACCGCATAGAACGTCCGTATGAGTCGACCAATTTAATTTCTTTGGTTTACTAAAGAAATAAAAGAAAATAGTACATTATAGCTAGGTAATAATATTATCTAGTGCCTAGAGTCCGTTTTACGATACATTGATTTTTTTTTTTTAGATTAATTTATATTCTATACTACTACATAAAATTGTAGGGGTTTTCTACGATCGAGCTAACCAAGAAAACTACAGAACTGATTTGGCTAAAATTTTTTACTGTTATACCTGACAGTCTGATGAAAGGTTTTAGTACCATTTTTGTTAATAAAAAATAAGGATAAAGTTCTTGAAAAAGCAAATTTCTGGGGCCTATATATAGTTTTATATTATTATTACTATAGGATTTACTAAATATAAAATTTATTTTTTTAACTATGGTGACTAAAAATGATGACAATAAAACATTTTGGCTTGAATTTATCGCCCTTTATCAGACAGTTCCTGTTTTATTAATAATAATAATAGTCACGATAACACAACATTAGAAATTATACCTACTGCTTATCTTGCAGCAGGCTAGCATTAGCACTCAGCACACCATACGTGGAATACTAAAGATTGGTAGCCGTTAAATTTGGGATAAGTTGCCAATTCATCTTCATGCTGAGAGCGCTAAGAGCACGCATTGGCAAAAGAATTGCCAATGCTACTCGAATGCATAACAGAAGGCAACAAGAGAACACATCGTTTAATTACCGATCAGAGATTGATTATTTAAATATTCCAGCGCTTCAAATAGGACCAATGACTAAATTATACCTAAAGTGTCATGTAAAAAAAATGGAAAGATGAAACTTATGGACTTTGCTACGCTGACGGTATAGTTGTTTTACACCAATTTGAGGATCCTCTGGACCTAATTAAATGTTTAATTGATAATTCTCACCCTCTATTAAAACATTTCTTTGACAATTCTAGGCGGTATAATACTCTGTTTCAAATGACATTATTTGGAGCAAACGAAATAGCTGATGGGAACTTCATGATTTGATTGAAATAGAAGATAAAGTTGTTTGTCTGTTTGAAAAATATTTAACTGAATTTGGAATGAACTTACTTGTTCGAAATAAAAATGCATCTGATCATTTTAAATTCACGATTAAGCGTTCTTACGATAATAACCAATTACAAACATTTGTAAAAATCAATTTACCGAAATTAGTAGATGATCAAAAATATGATTTTATTGTTATTAAGAAAGCGTAATGAATCATCAAGGAAGAGTATTTTTTTAGATACCCCGGGTGGTACAATAAAAACATACCTAATTAATTTGTTGTTTGCTCAAATTAGATCTTCAGGTAAAGTTGTATTAGCAGTTGCTTCATCAGGTATAGCAGCGACTCTCCTCAGTGGCGGCAGAACTGCTCACTCGACTTTCAAGTTACCGTTAAATTTATTTTTTGAAAAAGAATTCGTTTGTCCGATTCTTAAAAATGGCGTACGAAAATTCTTCAAGAAACCTCATTCGTTGTGTGGGATGAGTGTACAATGAGTCACCGACCACATATCGAAGCAATTGATCGAACATTAAAAGATCTTAGGTGTAACAATAAGCTTTGGGTGGCATAACATTTGTTTTCGCTGGTAATTTCCGTCCAACCTTACCAGTGATCCCTAAGGGCACTCGAGCTGATGTTATTAATCCTTGCCAAATGCTTCCTATATGGAGCAATGTTGAAAAACTTTATTTGCGAACAAACATGAGAGTTTATTTATGCGAAGGGGACGATATTTTTCCAACACAGTTGTTGAAAATTAGAAATAGAACTTTAGAAAATGAAAATGGTTACATTTCTGTCAATCACACGATTGGTGGTAAATAATGTGGAAGAGTTGATTTCTGCAGTTTATCCTGACATTTTTAATCTGTCCAATAAATCTTATCAGTGGCTATGTGAAAGAGCTATTATCTCTCCAAGAAATATAACAGCAGAAGAAATGAATGACTTCATTCTTCGAAAATTCGATGGAGACTCACGTGAATATCTATCTATTGATACAGTTACATCAACAGATGATGCTATTCATTATCCACAAGAATTTTTTAATTCTCTTTCTCCTTCGGGATTTTCTCCTTATAAGCTAAAATTAAAAGTTGGTGCTCCAATTATATTATTACGTAATCTCCAACCACCAAACTTATGTAACGGTAAAAGACTACAAATAAAATCTTTGCGAAATAATATTATAGAAGCCGTAATTTTTACTGGGCCAACAAGAGGAGAAATTGCATTTATTCCAAGAATTCCCATGATTTATGACTTGCCATTTTTATTCCAACAGGTTCAGTTCCCTGTTAAAGTTTCTTTCACGATAACGATTAACAAAGTTCAAGGTCAAACATTTAGTTACGTTGGCGTAGATCTTCGTTCAGAGTGCTTTTCACATGGACCATTATACGTGGGATTTTCTCGAGCTGGAAACCCGAATCATCTAATAATTTTGATTTCAACAGGAGATAGAACAAAAAACTTTATATACTCGGAAGTTTTATAAAATTCTTTATCAACAACAGATTAATTAGCATTTCTTTTGTATCTGTATTCATTTTTAATAAAAATTTAATATATTTATCATTAATATCGCAAGAAACATTTCAATACGTTTTCATTAACAATATTTTATGTTTACTTGCCGATCACATTAAAATTTGAATAAAAAATTCTACATATCATTGTCCGAAGGCAAATACATAACAAATCACAGGCGAACCTGTGACGAGTCGGCTAGTAATTATATATTATTAAAGGGAGGGAGTGCACGAGTGAATATTGAAGTTGTGTATAGATGTGACTAGCACAGTGATGTAGTAAATTTTTTAGTGGGTATACGTTGAAACTTTTAAGGAGATTTAAAACTCCCAAGAATAGAATAAAAATCATTGAACCAAGAATAGTATCAATCAAATTGTAAAAACAAAACAAGATAACGCTCTCATTAATTATAATTTTATTTCATTTATTATTTTATATTTATTTTGCTTACTAATTGATTTCTGTAATGTAATACTTTTATTATATATTTTTAGTAATTAATTAAATATAATAAATAAATTTGTAGTCATTTCTAGAAAAAAATGGCTAAAAACTAAAACTCCAATTAATCCGTAGTCATACTATATAAACGATACAGTGGTCCAAGGCTGCAAAATGATTGAGAAACATTGATTTAGATTACATATTTATATTTTATCACCAATGAATTTCTACTGTCTCTCCCACACTAAAAAGAATTTTTCTCACATTCGGATATCGTACAAATTCCGGGATTGGTCATATATATTCATACAATTTACGTATTAAATATTTGCTCAAAAAAAAAAAAAAAAAATTCAAAAATTTAAATTTTATTGACGGCGAAGGGGATTAGGGAAACATTCCTATAGACCCCCCCAAACTAAAACCAATTTTTCTAATCGTTCCAATGTTATATAAATTCTTGGATTGGTAGTACAAATTCATATAAATTACATACCTAATAAAATTAAGAGGAATAAAATTTCCAAAATCCTTTTGGTGGTGTGGGGGGAAGTACTATTTTTTTAATATTGACGTTTTAATTCCGTACATTTTTCAATCTAAAAACATTATAATCAGGATAGATAAAGTACAGTAAAAATTATAGTGAGGTTAATTATTGTATATTAAAAAAAATTGTTTTATAAAATTAGTGCATTTTAACCGAAGTCTTTATGTAAGAAAACAAATGGTGATTTTTTGATATTTTGTGGTTTTATCTTTTATTATTTCCATATAGAGCTGTTGAAAATTATTTTTCAAACTATAATGTATCTATTCACCGCGTTGCAACTTAAATAAGACCATCTGTGTTTGAATAGAAACAAAAACTTCTATATTAGACAATAAACGGCATATGAGTTTTTCATTTAATGCAAAAGTATATTACATCGTTTTTGCAACGGTCAGCAATATATTCACTATATATCCACATTCGAGCACAATAAATATTATCATCTTTCATATTTTGTATACATTTTGGCTCTGCGATTACAAAGGGGGAACTTGTAGTTATAGAGCATGAACGTAATTTTTAACAAATTTTGTGATAAGACAACAATAAAATATGGTACTTATACATGACCATTTTGAAATTACATTTAAAATATAATTAAATCTTATTAAATTGTTGAATTTTAATTTTTTATAAAAATTGCCAACAAAGATCCCCTTAAAAAGCGGGTATCTAAATTTTTTTTAAAATATTCTTTTAAATTTCTCAAATTTACTACTTTTTTATATTGACATTTTAATTCCGTATATTTTTCAATCATACAACATTATAATTATAAATCAAAACTTCTATGTTAGACAATAAACGGCATATGTGTTTTTCATTTACTATACATGTTTTCGTATAGGAATAAAGTAAGAGTAATTAAATGTAAAGCAAGTATCGTCTTTTATGTTAGTATTGGATTAGATTAAAAACAAATGGTGATAATGTGTTATTCGTTTAGTTGTACGGCGATATGTTCAAAAAACAATTTTATTACCATTGTTAGTAACAGTCTTGTACCTATTAATTTCTGTTTTTATCGGCACGTTCTTGTTTTCAACCGCTACTCGCTAGATGTCGTCACACGTTTCGTATTATATTATACGGTTTTATGTTTTCTCATCCCATTACATAGATATTTATGTAGGTATTCATATTTTGTTTTAATTTATAACCACTATTATATAATTCAGATTTTGATAAAAATGTACCTATTTTTCGGATACAATATAATAATATGTATCAATTAATTTAACTTGGTATAATTCACAGTATTCTTGAATAATGGTAACATAAATTGTTTTACGAACATATCGAAGTACAACAACGCGAATAACATATTTTCACCATCTGTGTTTAATCTAAACCAATACTAACATAAAAGACGATATTCGTTTTACCTTTAATTACTATAGTACGTACCTACTGAATTTTGTTTCAAGGATTTTAATTATGTATGACTAATTTAATATAATGTATTATATAGGTAGAAATCACAATATTGACAGTTGAAATACGAAAGGGTCTAAACGATATAATATATTATAAGTAATGTATGACGTCAATATTATAATAAAATACATACTCGGTTAAAATGTTTAGGGTAAAGTCCATATTTTCAGAATTATGAGAAAATAAAACATTTGATTTAGACAAACGCATGAATTATACGTTTGTCACCTTATTTCTTTTACTTCATTTTTACGCGTTTATTAAAAAATCGAAAAGTCTTATTTTTTAAGTATCAGTATGATTTCCTACTGGAAAATAATTACACAAGGCATGTGGTAGTTTTACATTATGCCAAAGAGAATTAGGTACTGAGAATTTCGATTAAAGACTTAACCGGCGGAAATTTTTAATAATAATAATAATCTTTATTAACGGAAATGTATTCCAATTTACAAAAGTATAATATATAACAGAACAGATTAGAATTTATACATGAATTGTATGTAGCTATTTAAAATATTACAATAATAATATAACGTATTAACAAAACACGAAAAACCAAAAAACAAAAAACAGAATTATCCTTGTATCAATATTGTTTGGTTTTTCTTCTTTCTTCTGTTTTATTATTTCTTCTTTTAACTTTTTTTTTCTTTTTCAATTTTTTCAAATGTTATATTCATCTTTGTGTTTATTTCATTTAATCGAAGGTATGTTATTAAGTTATACAAAATTATGTTGTCGTGTTCCGTGTTGTTTCATTTTTTCGACGATCAGTCTTGTAGCTAATAATTTCTGTTTTTTGTCGGCATGTTCTTGTTTTCAACTGATACTCGCTAGATGTCGTCACACGTTTCGTATTATATTATACGGTTTTATGTTTTCTCACCCCATTACATAGATATTTTTGTAGGTATTCGTAATTTGTTTTAATATATGACCACTATTATATAATTCAGATTTTGATAAAAATGTACCTATTCTTTTGATACAATATAATATTATGTATCAATTAATTTAACTTGGTATAATTCACAGTATTCTTGAATAATGGTAACATAAATTGTTTTTCGAACATATCAAAGTACAATAACGCGAATAACATTTTCACCATCTGTGTTTAATCTAAACCAATACTAACATAAAAGACGATATTCGTTTTGCGTTTAATTTCTATAGTACGTACCTACTGTATTTTGTTCAAGGATTTTAATTACGTATCACTAATTTAATATAATATATTATATAGGTAGAAATCAAAATATTCACATCTAACAAAAAAGCTAAACACATAGAATTCTATGTATTGCATATAATCCCTGCATTAATATGCTTTATCCTAAACACAAAAAAAAAATTTAGTCGGCAAAATTTGTCCTCGGAGTCGGCAAATCCACTCCACACCCCCTTAAAAATAAACCCTACTATCGCCCCTGATAAAATATTGTAAACAACAATATGTTTTAACAGCTATACAATATCTTGTTTATTTACCTATTATATTACTATTCATCTATATTGTTACATATTATACGGGTTATGGTAAATTTTACCAGCTCGGTTCAACAAAATATCAACGATTATCTAAAAGTATATACAATTATACAAAGATATTTGTTGCATTTAAAAAGTAATATCGGTGAACACCGAAGTATATGCTTATATACATGTGACCAGTGCTTGAATAGGAGAAAATATAAGCAGGGAGCATTTTTTCACTTTTAAAAGCGTTTCCATCACTATTTATATTAAACTACATTACATTTTTCAATAATTCTTTTAAGTATGCTTAATGGTATTTAATCTACCAACTACAATAAATTTCCTATAAAAATGATTTTTAACCTGAAAAAATACTACACAACTCCTCCTCCATAACATACATCATATTAAAGTTAAAAAAATACTTACAAATTATTGATATGTGGTCAAAAAATTTTTAAATTATTATAATCTATATTATAATAATTAATGTCGGTGTAACCATGACAAATGTATATGTTATTTTTCAATTTCTAATAATTTTTCATTTATATCAGTAGTTTTTAGTTGGCTTTTTTATATATTTAATAGGTACTTAGAAAATGAAAATTATGACCTCTATAAAGTACCTACCTACAGACAAGAACTAAATTTCAACCAGAAATATTTTTACCGGAAAAAATATTTACATATATAATTAATAATCATGAAAAATACATGATTGTACAACGAATATACAAATATTTCTAGCTACGAATCTGAAATATAAAATTGTATTCATTTTTTTTTAAATTAAGATACCTAACCATTATATAATTCAGATTCTGATAAAAATATATTTTTTGGATACTATATAATATTATGTATCGGTTCATTTAATTCGTAATAATTCACAATATTCTTGAATAATGGTAACATAAATTGTTTTTCGAACATATCGCCGTACAACCAAGCGAATAACATATTATCACCATCTGTGTTTAATCTAATCCAATACTAACATAAAAGACGATATTCGCTTTACATTTAATTACTCTTACTTTATTCCTACACGAAAAAATGTATAGTAAATGAAAAACACATATGCCGTTTATTGTATAACATAGAAGTTTTGTTTCTATTCAAACACAGATGGCCTTATTAAGTTACAACGCGGTGCATAGATACATTAATTTAAAAAATAATTTTTTAACAGCTCTATATGGAAATAATAAAAGAAAAATCCACGAAATACAAAATAATCATCATTTGTTTTCTTACATAGAAACTTCGTTTAAAATGTACTAATTTTATAAAACATTTTTTTTTAATATACAATAATTAACTTTACTAAATTAATAAGCCCTGTAATTTTTACTGTACATTATCTATCCCCAATATAATGTTGTATGATTGGAAAATATACGGAATTAAAACATCAATATAAAAAAGTAGTTCTTTCCCCCCTCCCCCGCCATAGGTAAAATTATGGAAATTTTGTCCCTGTTAAATTTATTAGGTACGTAATTTATATGAATTTGTACTACCAATCCAAGAATTTATATGACATCCGAACGATAAGAAAAATTGATTTTAATTATGGGGGGGGGGGGGCTGTATGAATGTATCACCAGTCCCCTTCACCGTCAATAAAATTTGAATTCTTGAATTTTTTTTTTTTTGCGCTATTATTTAATTCGTAAATTATATGAATATATATATGACCAATCCCGGAGTTTGTACGATAACCGAATGTGAGAAAAATTCATTTTAGTGTGGGGAAACAGTATTTTATCATTGGTGATAAAATATAAATATGTAATCTAAATCAGTGTTTCTCTATCTTTTTGCAGCCGTGAACCACCATATCGTTTATATAGTATGACTACAGACCAATTTGTACATATATATGGTATCTAATATATAGGAAATAATTGGCTGGAAAATAATGGTTTATCAATATTTTTTTAGTACTCTTGCCTTAATTGTTTTATTGGAATATAACTATAATATCGTTGATTCGACCTATATATTCTCAACTTTACACTAATGACTAATAGATGAATGGTTTTTTTCCATGATATGTTTAAGAACAAAATACATCAAATTTCTTATTTGTCACTTACTTTTTAAGTTATTAATGATAAACTAATAAAAAACAGGATTTTTTTCAAAATGCCTTGTAAAAATGTAAGAATTCGTGATTTTTGAATTAATTTATATTTTTTAGTATATTTTTCTATTCTTAAAAATTGTTTGGACGGACTTAGTTTGGAAGTTACCTATTTTTGAAGTTGACGAATTTACCGTTGCAAAAATTGCAAATTAAATCGAAAATATCTGGGGCGATTTGTTATGAAAAACTGCGTCGAGTATGGCAAAGTAAATACTTTTCTGAAAATACCTAATAAAAATACTTGTTATCACTTATATGTGTGCTAAATATATATATTTTTTTTTTAATTTTTGATTATTTCAAATGTATTTTGTAAAATATAGCAATTTTCGAGATTTTTTCCTATATGGGGCATTCAAGTATTACGTCTGAACACTTTTGGCCATTTTAGATCCCCTCCTCCCACTTGTTAACAACTTGCAGCAAAAGTCTGATCCCCCTACTTTATTACGTCAGCATATGTCCGACGACCCCCTCTATTAAAAAAAAAAATAAAAAATTTCCGAATTTTATATGAATTAATTAAATATAAATGAAAAATTTTGTTACATATTTTGAATTTTATTTTACATATTTTGATAGAAATAAGTACATATATATGTACATGTGTTGTTTTTTTTTTTATTACTGCTGAAGTCAGCATTGTGTCACCCTCCACCCCATCCTCCTTGTCAGCAAATGTAAGCACACGACTGAGCCTTCCTTTCCCTAGGCTTTTATGTAATACTTGAACGCCCCCTAAGTCAAAAAATAAATGGCCAGTTTTGAAAAGACCTTTAAATTCAGGGTTAAAAAATTTACTTTTTTTTATTGTTTTAAAAAACCAAATTGGGTACATGGTTTTGTAAAGTCAAGTCACTTTAATGATATTGCCAATTTTGTGGTCAATCATACTTTATAGTCTCTGATATAATAAATTGTTTTATTACAAATTATAAATTTTATTTAGGTACCAAATGAAATTTGGTGAGCACAACTATGATATTTATTACACAAACATTTATATTGCCCCCCTTTGAAAAATCTTGGCTACTCCACTGTAGAGGCTAACAAACCACGTTGGAGACAAATCTCATTCAACACTGCTTATGATATTATAAATTATAAGTTATTAGAGAATAAGATATTGAACTAAAAATAAATAACGAATTCAAAGAAATGGTCAGTATATTTTATTTTTAAATTTTTCAAAATAGGAAATAGCAAATACTATTGTAGTTTAAAAAAAAAAATTCTACAGGCTTTAAAAATGATTTCATTATTTAAATTTTTTATTTATTATTGAAAAATGAAGATTGTAGAGAAGTACAGAGAAATCAAAAAGAAATTGTGTATGGTATTTATTGATCTAGAGAAGGCTTATGATAGGGTTCCTAGGGAGATCTTAAAGTGGGCATTAATAAAGAAAGGATTACCAACGGTGTATGTGAACATAATTGAAGATATGTATGAAGAGGCGAGTACAAGAGTGAGAAGTCTGTGTGGAGAAACTGAGGATTTTAGGGTCAGAGTAGGGGTACATCAGGGTTCAGCTTTGAGTCTTGACTCATTTTCCCTGGTAATGGATGAGATAACAAAGGATATACAGGGGAAGGTACCATGGTGCATGTTGTTTGTAGATGATATAGTACTGATAGGAGAAAGTCCTGAGGAAGTGAATGGTAGACTTGAAGAGTGGAGGGAAGCTCTGGAAAGTAAAGGACTAAAGATTAGTAGGAGTAAAACAGAATATATAGAGTATGATTTTGGTGAAAGGGAACACAGAGGGAATAGGGAAAGGCTAGAAATAAAGTTAAGTGGGGATGTGGTGGGAGAAGTGGAGAGGTTCAAGTAT
>JAIPRL010008241.1:0-20825 GCA_025469235.1 Pemphigus obesinymphae | reverse complement strand
CGAGTGATATGAGGAAGGTGGGAGTAAGTGAAGAAGATGCGGGAGATAGAGTTAAGTGGAAGTGTAGGACCAGGGTGGCCGACCCCAAATAGTTGGGAGAGAAGGCGAAGGAGAAGAAGAAGAAAGGAAAATAGAAAGTCTTAAGTAGTCTATAAGTATACACTACTTATATATTGTAAGTATACTATTATATCACATACTAATATAAATGAATATGTGCATTTACTATGGGGTATATATTACGCACACATTCTCGATCTCGAAACTAAAAATTCTCCGTCTTAAGAGATTGTTTATTTTTTTGTCTACCTAATGATTACAAGACGGATCATGCAATAAAAAAAATAAAAACAACAATACACAATCTTAACATGAGATAGCTAGAGAGATAGATAGATAGATAGATAGATAGATAGAGAGAGAGAGAGAGAGAGAGAGAGAGAGAGAGAGAGAGAGAGAGAGAGAGAGAGAGAGTACCGGTACTCATATTTATATTATTCATAATAATTATAATTTGCATGCGTTGTAGCACAGCTGACATGATTATGTGGTGGAGAGATGGTCACGACTTTGGGGAAGATCACCCATGACAGACTGCACGACAACCGGTCTGTATCTCGCTCGAATGCCTGACAACATAATTTGTGGACCTCCGTGTAAAGTCTTCTGGTGTTCATTAAAGAATACCAATTTTGTGAAAAAACTATCCGCCGGTAGTGGGATTAGATGCTTTTGAAATATATCCAATTCAGAAGAATTTTTGGGCCTATTGTTCATCCGAATGACTCCTTTTTCGTCTAAAAAATGTTTGAGTTGAAATAACTTACTTTTTGTGCTTATTTGACTCGAATTTTTTAAGTCAATTATTTCTTCACTCCAACAGTTCAACTGCACCAACAGTTCAACTGCAGCAACTTACTATACAATTTATTTCATTATCAATCTGATATACATGAAGTGGACCAATTATTTTATCATTGCCTTTATTTATGTTATTTATAAACCGTCGACAATATGAGATTACGCGAGAACAAGTTTATTTAGCCAAAATATATTAATAAGTTTAATAAATACCTATTTAATATAGCTATGTCGAATGTTATTGATACGCAGGTTATATTAATTATTTTTTATTCTGGTATAGATTCAATATCTGAAAATCATTTAGAATCATTTTTCTGCTAATCGATCATACCTTTATGTAACCATTCTGGCCCCTCGCACTATAATCGACTATTTTTTATCTGGGTTGGGTTACAGCCACGTGATACTAAGTCCGCCGGGTTGTCCTTTGTATTTATATACCTCCATTGTGAAATGACTGATTCTGATTCTTACTCCAATCTTGGTAATGAGACTACCTGCCTTTAACGGGGCGACTCGTAATTTTACACATATCAAGTGCAGCGTAATTTTATCGAGGTCATTGCCCGTACGTAAATATAAACACTCCCTGTATGCTGCATTGTAGACACGTCAGTGAACCCGTGTAGTTGTACGTCTTTTATTTTACCGGTACCGATTAAATATCCATTAATGGTAAGTGTATTAATGGATTCGATTTCTTGAAGATATTTTTACCATTCAATACTTAGTTCAATTGGCAGTGTGTCGTCCCAACCTATTTTTGTTAGCCATAATTTTCGCACGATTGTTTTAAATCTCACTATTATCGGGCTAATTAGTCCCAACGGGTCAAAAACTGTTGCAATATCTGACAGAACTTTTCGTTTTGTTACTTTACAGTCGTCGTCGTAGTTCTGTACAAAATATTGATATGCACCGTTTTTGTTATTCCAATAAATACCTAAGATTTTGATTATTTTGCTATTGTCACTTAACATATTTTACGAATTTGTAGTCATTATGTTATTGAGTATTATAGGTGAATTAGTTGACATTGATGTAATTCAAAATCAGCAGTATCTAAAATTACGTGAAGATCGTTAAATAATTTTAGTACGTCTTGAATAGTATATTCGCTCCTGTTAACAGATTGTTCATATAAAAATCCTGTCTTAGTGCACGACATACTTGCGGAAACCCTTCAAGATTTTCGTAGAATAATTTTTCCAAACAGGCGTTTACCAAAAATGACGAAGTTACTACGTCGTAGATAACTGTCTTTAAATGGAATATTTGTACTGGTTAATCAGGTGTGGAATGTTATAAGATACGTTGAACATTTCACTGTGCCTTGTCGATCCAAATTTGCCTGTACATTTTTGCTATATCGGTAGGGATGGCATACTATCAATTGACCAGTCAATATATGGTCAATTGACCACATAGATTTCGACCGGTCAAATACCCGTCAAAAAAAACACTTTTATAGTTTTACTTAAATTGTTTTTCGACGTATTTGTTGTCCAATATTGTCATTTTGTACTAATAAACTTTATGTTAGTCATACTGGTATTTTGTAATTAATTATCAATATTATCGTCTATCATTGTATGATATCATATTATCTCCTAATATTTTGTATTTTGCAAATGTCAAACGACTGAAATAGTCAAATGTGAATGTTTCAGTTTGCTTATATAGCACCTATCGTTTTTCTTACACCAAAAAAAATATAATATTATAACTTACAATTACAATGTCTGTTAAAACTTTTAAAAGATCAACGAAACCTCAACATTATGTTTGGAAAACTTTAAAAGGTAAATGGACATTTTTTTTCACTTTGTCTAAACACCCGACCATCGTAAGTTGTATATTACGAACCCCAGAACCTAAAATTCTGTGCAGTAGCATATTTTTGGATACATAATAAATCCAAAATTGCGTGTGAAATAGCAAAATATACAAATTTTTGAACCACCCGACACGGACGTATGATAAGATCATGCGTGAGGACTTATACAAATTGTACACTGTTGTTCGAAATAATATAACATAAATAATATAACCGACCAAAACAGTTAATTATGTATAAAACATTGAAACTAAAACAAAACATAAATTAGGTACCATTTTATCTACTGTTTTACATAAAACCAATATTAATATACATTTTATAAGATATTCGGCTACATATTTTATTATTTTGATAATTGATATTGGTCGGGTGCATAATACATAACTGACTATGGTCGTGTGTCTGGTTACGACGATTTACTTTTAGTATTGATACTCGTATTAATCCAATTAGTTAAAATGCCAAATATTATGAAATATTTGGCGTTCAAAGTTCAGTATAAGTTCAATGGCAAATAATTTATAAAAAAATTTTAATTTCCTATATAAATCAGCCTTAAATAATAGTGATGATCTTATTCAAATAATACAAAACTATAATTGGAATGTTTTGAAATTAAGAATTTGTCGCTATTGTGTTGCAGAGTATGTTACACATGTCGACCAACAAGTTAAATATATTTTAAGTGGTTGCAAGAAAGCTCTACAATGTGTTAAAAATCAACTTATTGCAAACATGAAAGCTACAAGTGAATACGATAAAATAAAAAAGAAACTTCCCAATTACGAAGAAGTCAGTGTGACGGAAGCTGTTGAGATGATTTTTTATCTAATTCAAAAGAATATTATGTTTTGATCGTAGATTATGAATGTGAGAAGACCACAACTCTTAAAAATTTTCAAATATTTTTTGTTTTTCCTTTATTGTTTTCATTATTTCATTAAAAATATTTTTTTTTGTTCTGTTTGTTAGATGATGATTCTATACAAATAGATAATTTGAATAATACAAATTCAAATACTGTAATTAAAAAAGAATTCTATGAAGAACACAAATTAACTAGAATGAAACAAAGTTCAGTATCAGCTTATATCGATCGAATCAGAGCGAACAGACCAATTTAACTTATTTATTTGCTAAGGCAGTATATGCAAGTAATATTTCATTTCATATTGTTGACAGCCCTTGTCTAAAATTGTTTCTAATGCATTGAGACCCACATTCAAATTACCTTGTCGTAAGCAATTAGCAAGAACACTTTTAAATAATGATTGTACTGAAATTAATAACCATATATCACCATGTCTTAATAATGAAAAATGTATTGCAATAGTCTCTGATGGGTAGAGCAATCAGAGAAATGAAGGTACCATAAATTATATACTTACTACACCACAGCCTTTGTTTTACAAATTTGTAGCATGTGAAAAAAATAGACACGCCAGTGAATATATTGCTATTGAACTTTGTACTGTAATTTAAATACAACATTAGAACTACAAATAAAAATAAATTAAAATTGACCGATTTTGACTGAATTTGACAATTTTGACCGGCCAAAATCTGGTCAATTGTCCATGAAAGATTTTTACCGGTCAAAAACCCAACCCTAAATGTCGGCCATTTTTTTGTGTATTCCAAGTCTTGTCATAAGAATCATCAATTTTTCCTAGTCCTTTTAATAAAATGTCGTTGAGACTGACTACTGTGTCGGTTTTGCACGAGGCGTCAAACACTGTATTCGACTGTGTTTATTACACAGTTTATGTGTATTATTATAGTATTTACACATACTAGTTCGCACGTTATTTGAAGTTCAAAAATTGTGGTGGTCTGCGGTCGTTCTGCATCATAAATCATTTGATAAACGTACTATTGAAATAGTCTTATCAATCTTTTTATCTCTAATTCTGCTCACTTCTTATGGTTGTTTATTTTATAGCATATACACATAGTAGTGGGTACCCTACTAATATAATATTTAGTATTATTCCTACTTCAGACTTGCGCCAAATAATATATAAAAGTTGGTTAAATTTTGTGCATAGTATATAAATTAAAATTTCTGTCTATAAGATATTTTTAATTAATATATTTATACATTTATTTTTCATTGTAACGAAACGCAAACATTCTGGGACCTTATTGAATTATTTTAAAATTAAATCAAACAAAAGTGAACCAAATTCATCAAATCCTACAGAAAATGTAAGCACTAAAAAGTCTACGATACCATTCATCGAAAATAACACAACAATATTACATGAAATTAACGGTCATCAAAATAATGGTAATTACGATGTCAAATTAATATATGATATATCTTTATTTACTAACAAAAATTAAGTTACGATGAAAAGATACAATTTATACAAAATATATGGGTCCCAGATAATTATTTTATTTTTTTCAAGTCAAAAATTAGGCACACAAAATAGAAAATGTAAACTAACCTGGTTAACAAAATACAAATGGTAAGCATATTAAAAATTAAAAATTCTGTATATTGTAAGCCATGTGTTTAATTTGCTCTTTCACATGTCGGTCACTGTTCAACACAGTCAACTAATCAATTTATTAAGGTAGGAATCAATAATTGCTAAAAAGCTTTACAGCGATTTCATTATCATTCAAATTTGAATTATCATAAGGATGCTATTTTAAAATTAGATAATTGTATTGTTATTTTAAATGGTAAAATATTACTCATAGATTAGCACATAGATAAAGCATCATATAAACGGGCTCTTGAAAACCAAGAAAAACTTAGACCAATTATAAAAATTATAATTTTGTGTGCACGGCAAAACATTTCATTAAGATCGCATAAAGACTATGGGGAGTTTGATATAATGAATGAACCTGAACAAACTGAAAGGAATTTTCGGGTATTGTTAAGGGCTAGAATTGATTCAGGCGATGAAAATTTAAAAAAACATTTTGAAACATGTGGGGAAAATGCAACTTACATAAGCTGGAATATTTAAAATCAAATTATTGAAGCGTCTGATGAAATTATTATTAAAAAATTAGTTGCTAAAATTAATAATGCAAAATATTTTTCTATTTTGGTGGATGAAACAACTAATATTTCTACCGTAGAACAATTTTCTTTATGTATACGATTTAATGAAAGATAATGAGCATAAAATTGTTGAACAATTTTTAAAATTCGTTCCCATTGTATCTACATTCGGCCAAAATTTAGCAGATACTATTTTAGAAACGTTAACCAACTATGGGATTGATATTAATTTTTACGTGGAAAAGGTTACGATGGCGCAGCCACTATGAGTGGCCAATTCAAAGGCTTACAGGCTCTTATTTCAAAACAATATCCAACGGATTTATACGTACATTGTGTTCCACATAGATTAATCTTAGTTTTATCAAATGCAGCTAAAGTAATTCCAATTAGAAATGCTTTTGGTATTATTCAGAAAATATATACATTTTTTAATACTGAAAAACGTCAGCATATCCTTCAAAATAAAATTCAATTCTTATCTCATAATTTGAATAAAACAAAATTGAAACAACTTTGTACAACCAGATGGGTCGATCGTCATGATTCTGTTATCATTAAAAAACAGATGTTATTGCCTGTTATGTAGCCGCTCTAGGAGAAATTCGTTCATAGAATTGTAAAGAATCATCGAATAATGCATATATACTTTTATGTGGAATTTGACAACCAAATTTTATTATTTCAATTTTATGCTCAGAAAATTTATTAATTCTTCAATCTACTGATTTAGATATTGCAGTGGTTTTAAATAATGTATATAATGTAATATTTATTCTCAGACAGATAAGAACTAATGTTGAAAATGAGTTAAAAATTATATTTAAGGAAGCGGCTAAAATTGCTGAGACTTTAAAAATAACATTTACTGTACCCAGATTAACAATAAATCAAACTAACCGATGTAATGTACCAGCAGAAAATGAAGAAGAATATTATAGATATGCTATTTTCATTCCATGGTAAGATTCATTTGTTAATAATATACATGATCGATTTATAAAGCAAAATGATATTCTTAAAAGTTTAAATGTTTTCTACCAAATGGAAGTAATCCTAGTCAAGAAAAAAAAAAAAAATAGAATTATATGAAACTTTTAGAATTTTATAAAAATTAACTACCGAAAAATGGTGTCAACACTACTACGGCCGAGTTCATTTTATGGTATGAAAACTTCCGAAGTATTTTTAGTCTTACAACAAAAAGGACAAAGGAAACTTAACTTCGTAATTTAAAATTATATTATAAATAGTGTGCTAATATATTATTGGTAAACTTTGAGAAATTTGTACAAAAATAACTAATAGTTATTTGCAACAAATAAATGAAAATCATATTTAATTTAAATGTTGATGTATAATATATTTATTTTATTTTAAGTTAGCACTATTTTTGTCTTTTTAAAACACAAGTTATATTAAATGTGAATAACTAATATGAGAGCGTAGATACATCTGTTAGTTTGAATAAAAATAATTCTTTAGCACCCCCAAAAAAAAAATCCTGTGTGCACCCCTACGAACACAACTCGTAGTTTTGTAGTTAAACTTTCTTCTTTGTGTACAGCTTGGTGGGGTATATAATAAATATCTACTGGTTCATCTGAGTCAGGAGTTATTAATTCCATATGTCCTAATAATAAATATTCTTCTATAAATTTCCTATAATAATTTTTCAAGTTGGATTCAGACCGAAAACGTCTTTCCAATGAGAGAAATCGGCTTAATGCCGTGTTGTATGATGTGCCTAATTTTGATAAATCACAGAATGGAAGTGACACCATGTAAGTATGTAACGATCGTTAGCGTTTTACATTTTTATCCAAATAATTTCTGCACACTTTTTCGTCTATACTGTACGATGGTTTACTAGTGATTTCTTCCAGTTTCCTCAATTTACTAATTTGGTCTTCTAAACTGCCCGATGGTCTTTATCGCCGCAAAAATATGATAAATTTGTAATTTTATTATTTGAGATACTTGGCACTGGTCCCGAAACGATCCAGCCTAAACTCATGTTTTTAAATATTGGACGCCATGGAACTAGTCTTAATTGACCTATACTCATAAGTTTGAAAAATATTTTGGTACCTAATAACTTGTCAATTTTCTATGGCGATTTGAATGACGGGTCGCCTAATGTAATATCAGTAGGTATATTAACACTCGATGAATTAATTGGGAAAAATGGTAAATGGCTAGTTAATTTGGTTATTATATAGAAGAGCTAGGAAAATATCGAAAAACGATCTCCATTCAGCATATGCTCCCCCGAATTTTGTAATATCTATCGCTGCTAATTTTATAATTGATTGCGTGGATTGAACACTTGATGCCGAAATATCACTCCGCCTCTAGAAATTTAGGCATTATTTGACGCACGATTTTTTCATAATCCGTCATAGTCTCATAATATAACTTCTCTACTCTGTACTTCTCCGATACTTCCGAAACACCTTTAATCTTCTCTATTTCCGACTGTAACACCTCATAATTTTCCCATGCTTTATTAATTCTCTCCTGTCTTAAAATAATTTGATCAATATCAGCGTTTTCTGTATTATATTTAATAAAGGTAGAGAATCGAGTTATTTGCCCCTTAAGTTGACCTCGACGAGTGTTCATTGTTGCTATTTCTGTAATTTTGTCGGATATTATGAAATTTTCAGAGATGTAAGAAAACCGTAGTTATTCTATGTAGATATACCGGTGTATGATATATGTTGGTTTAAAATGGATATACAAAAGTAGTGTACACGTTTACAAGTGTCGTTGTACATTAACCTTTCACGTTTAGGACCTAAAAATAAATATTAATAAATATTTTTGGCTTTTCCCGTTTATGTGAACAAAATAAAAATAATAAAATTTGGAATTTAATTACTTTTTATAAGTAATTTACCTAACACTGCATATACATGATATTATACGTATTCATTATAGACAAATCATTAAAATACATTATTATTATTAAAATATATATTTTATTATATCATATATAAATATATGTATCATTTTCATTATTACTTGCTAAAAAATCTGATGATGGATATTTTCAAAGGATTTGTAGAAATAAGATGGTATGGGTGCTGATATTTGATCATGTGATATATCAAAAAAAAAAAAAAAAAAAACAGTTGGATTATTTATTGTAATAAATATTTTTTCATGATATAAGAGATCATGAAAAATATAAAAAAAACTTTAAAAAAATAAACTATGTATTATGGGTATTTGTAAGTTTTGTACTACAATTTAAAAAGCTCTATGTTGTTAATGTTTGTCAGTCTCAATATAGATGAAAAATTGCAAGCTTTTAGGCAATACATTTTATTCAAACTTGCTATATATGAAATAAAATATTTTACTATATTGTTTTATACTTCACCAAGTATATGGAAATTTACGCTGTAAAACATCATATTCCATTATCTTTGATAATATTCTGCAAACATTTTGTAGAGCATTTGAAACTACATGTTAGTAAGACAAGAAGAAACATGACAACCAACATAGTGTTAATAGCGTTAAGCTCGCAGATGAATTTCTTAAAAATCATAAAATTATTTTACTTAATACCATTAGGAATTTATCTTAGAATTTAAAAAGATGAAAAATTATCCTAAATTTAGTTCCTATTTTGGATTTCTTTTTTTAAAAATATATATATTATATATATATTTAAACTATATATTTCGTGTAATTAATTTTTTTTAATATATCGTGTATAATAAAACATTTTTATGTGCTTTGTGCGGTACGAATTTACTTTATTTATTTACATTTAAAACCTTCTTCCGACGGAGTAAACATTTTTCGTATTTGGACTAGCCGTTGGTATTGTACGTAAGACACGAACAATCACCGAAATTCAAAAAGAAAAGAAACCCGAAAATTACACTGTGGAACAACGATGTATACTTTGACTATTAGTCATTTTTTGTGTAATACTAAATATCGGTGCACTAAATTCACAAATCATTTTCCAAGAAAATGCGACAATAACAAAAATAACACTTGTAATTTTGAAAACATTAGATTGTCAATTAATTCAAGAATAAACGGAAAATTTTGTTTAATATTGGACAGTTTTCTGACTCTAAAATTTAGACTAAAAAACGTCTGTAACATAAGACCTAACATGAGGAAAATATAATGTGTACGAATTTTTGATAGATGTATTTTTTGATACAAATTTTTTTGTCACAAAAGTATCATTTAAATTACGCAGAAACCATATAATAAAGAATTGTCCTAATTACACTGAAGCTTAATAATTAATTAAAAATATATAAACTATGTATATATGATATACGAATATATTATAATTTAGGTAATAGAGATGGAAATATATTTTTTTAAATTAATATTTTTATAACACGGATGTCAAAAAAAAATATATATATATATATATTATTTATTATATATTCATAATAATAAATTAAAGTAAAATAAAATAAATAAATATCATTTTTATTTTAATATAAAAAATTACTCTATTCGCGCAATATTATGATCTGACACTTTACGCGTCACTAAAGGTTAATGACTTATATTCGAATTTATGTACTATATAATATAATATTATTGAAAAAAATGTTTTTTAAATTTTTGGCTTTTTATAGAAATGATAGATTTTTAATTTATATATATTTACTTAAAAATGTAATATGGAGGTAATCGTACTTATATTTAAAATGTATTCTTACACTAGATTTTTAATAAACTATAATAAATAACTAAATAAATTTTTAATAAACATATAACTTACAGTAATAAATAATACATTTACATATATATAATATTCCACCTGTATAGTATATGCTTCCACCCCAACTGGCCCGTTATACAACATTTAATTATTTGATTAAATCTCACTAATCATTAATCGCATTATTAAAATATAAGAGTTAAAAAAATATATTACGTCTTTTGTCCATTTAATATCAACTCTTTGAACGGGTAATCCATCTTTGTTAACGATAAACAATGTATAAACTTTTAAAATTGGACTGAAAAAGTTTAATTCATAAATTATAATTTATATATATTTTAGAAAATTATCAATATTATTCTATATAATATAATATATATATATTTATATATATATAATATTTATTAATAAACTCAGAGCTAAATATAAGCAATTGTTTAGGATTTCATACATTAAAAACACAGAAAAATGCTGTCTCTCCTACTCTTTAACTTTAGCAGATTTAACAAAAAGTTGTATCAGAGCACTTATATTACTAGTAAGTTGCGATGGAACAGTAAGACGGCTGATTCTTCTATTGATTTAGTTTTTATTTATTTTTTGTTAGTTGTTATTGGCTATACTCCTATCTCGGAACCGTCTCCGGACATTTCTTTGGCAAAGGGCTAAAACTCATATCCCCATAGTGATGATCTGAAAATGTCGCAATTATTTATTGAATAAAAATAAATACACAGTAAGTGGTAAGCTCTATCCTATCAAGATTGCTGTTTTAGTATACAACAAAACTCATAGAATTATCATCATATTTACTATCCACTTCTTATGACCCTATCCTCCACTTGTCGTTGTCTTCCCTCCATTTCTTTGGTAGTTCGATGTATTCGATAATGCTAATTAATTCATTTTGATGAATTGTAGCCTGGTTAAGTAGCCTCATTTTCACATCATCATCTTCTGTAGTAAATCTAAATAAGACCCACACAGTAGATCTTCAGCGTCTTCTCGCGCGGTGCTTGTCTGATCATATGCCTCATTTATCGCCTGTTTTCGTTCGAACAAGAACAAATGAAAATTGTGTGTTCTATCATAAATCTGAGCTCTAGGCAGTAGACACAATTTGGGTCCAGTGCCTTGTTCATCCTGAAAGAGTATTCCTGAAAAGAACCATATCATGTGAACCCTTGTGCCAGGTGATAAGACTGAATCATCTAACCTATTCTCTAAATCTTTTTCTTCCGAGTATAACAGCACAGAGTTATCTTACTCAGATATTTTGAGAGATAACTTCTACTCCTATGATCTCCTTTCTAACTGCTATTTCACTCTTTATGATGCTGAAATTGCCTTCTAGTCATTAAAAAAAGACTTTCCCAATAGTCCTTATAGTATTTTGTCTGACTGATTTTTAATTGCAATGACTCAATTGTATTTCCTTTATTCATACACTTTAAGTGATCTCTAGATGAGGAAAATTTTTCAATTATATAGAAAAACTATTCAATCACATCTGTTTTTAAATCGAATGTTCCTCTATAGTTTTTAACTATAGGCCTGTATTCATTATTTCAATTTGTATACTCTTGTATCAAAAGTAGTCTCAATTATATAATATTAGACAATCAACATTGTTTTTGACAATGGAATTTTACAGTCACCAACCTGCAGTTTACTCTTTACATCTTAGAAAGTTTTGAATCTGGTTACCAAGTTGATGCAATGCTTATTGATTTAAAAAATCCATAGAAGAGGTTAATCATTTTCGTCTTAACATTTAATTAGAAAGTCTCGGTATTGTTAACCATCTGCTTTTCTGGCTCTAATCCTATCTTAGCAATATAATGCAGTACGTAAAATTTCGTGGTACCTTCCCCGACCTATTCGTTATTCTCTCAACATTTTCCCGAAAGAGACATCTCAGTCCTTTCCATTCATTATTTTTATTAACTCCATCAAATAGTTATCTTTCCATCTCTAAAAAAATGTTTTGCTGTTCACATCAAAATTTAAAATAAATTTTTAAATTAAAATGAATTTCTTCTCTCTCTGAATGTCTCCCTGTTTCTCCATAGTTCCTCATAGTTTTTCCCGGCAAATGGTCATAAGCCTGTTTTTAGTCGACAAATAGCAAAAATAGTTATAACCACTCCCATACAATTTTTCCATAATTTTGCTAGAAAGTATGAATTTGATCTATGGTTGATTTTCCTTTTTTAAAATTTATCTGGTATTTTCAAAAGATTTTACCTTCATTTGTCTTGAGTATTGAAAAAGACGTTTGATACTAAATTATATGATTTATCCAGTAATGAGATGCTCCTATAGTTGTTAAAGTTCTTAATACCTCCATTTAATAAATTGGGCATAGGTTTAACACATAAAAGCTTAGGGTACTTTTTATTTTATCCATGCTTTTTTAATAAAATGTTCTAGTTGTTTAATTATCATTATTTCACTCTTTTATAGTGGTTATGGTGTTATATTATTTTATCCAGGGGACTCGCCATTTTTTAGAATTTCAATAACCGTTCCTATATCTTCTATTGTTGGTTCATTAATCTGTTGTTCTACTGTTAATATGTGTTGTTTCATAGAATTTTCTTCCCTTGATTCCAAAAGAATTTTCTCAAATATTCTTCCAAATTGTTAAATTATTTCACTTATATCTGTAATCAGTGTAACGTTTGATTCTTTTAGAATAAATGTATCCATTTATCATATCGTTAGATTTATTTTAAAATTCGTTTCTATATACTGATTACAACTCTTTTTCCCATTGTTTTTTTTATTAAATCGTATAATCATTTTCAATTTTTGTTAACTTATTCTCAGGGTTTTTTGGTTAAATGCTAACGTGTTTTTTTTTATTAAAGTCATTCTATTTCTAGCAACATCTCATTGCAATCGATGTCTATTTTACACCAATTATTGAACAATTTTTTTAGTTTTTTATCTTATCTTCAGAACCTAATGTTACCTCAACTGCTTGTTTCGTTTAATTTTTCGTTTTTTCCATAATTGATCCATTTCAATGTCACAGTTATCTTCTTTTTTTAAGAAAAAATGGGTTCCGTTTTTCTGTGTATTTTTGATTTATTTAAATTTTTCAACGTTACATTTCTAGAATACATTTTTATCATAATTTTATTGACAGTCTAAGGTGTACATTGACTTCTACTAAAAAGTAAGAAATTCCATAGACTTCTCTACAGCTTTTCACATTTGTTATATATTTTATTCTTTGGAATCAATCATGATATAATCTATCTGATTTCTTACCGTTTCACGGAGGATATCTATATCGGTTTTTGTATGTGTTTATGTAAAAATAACGTACTACTTATCGTCTTATCGTCATACCTCTAGATGCTCAAGACGGAATCAGTTTTATTCCATTTTTGTTTGAATTTTTTCGAAGGTTTTGTTGCTCTATCATAGGTTTAATGTCTGTTTCCTTGCCAATTTAGCATAGAAGTCTCCTAAAATTATTTTGACTTATATTGGCATAATGAGTCAAATTTGTGTATAGAATTCATTTTTTGTCTTATCATCTTCATCTTTGTGGGAGCATATCAGTTTATCAGTAAGATATTTAATAATCTACCTTGGGCATCTAGGTAACATAACTTATCATTTACTGATTCATATTACTTAACTTTGTTTGTTATTAACTATAAACTCAACTCATCTTTTATATCCACCCATCTCCCTATTGAACGGACTTTTAAAATTTAAGTTCGATAATGCATACAAATTTATGAGAAATAATAACTTATTACACGATTTTTCTTGATTTTATTATATATATATATATATATATATATTTATTTACTAATTTCATGAATTACATCATTTTACAAAAAATAAATTTGGTTTTACTTAAAAGAAATTTCAATTTAATATTTATTAATTGTTTTCTATATTAAATGTAAATATACAATATATATTTATATTTATAATATGTATGTTGGTTATACTTACACGTTATTAACAGATTTATCGAGATCATTTTCATCAAGATTTGGGTTTGTTTGTAGTCTTAGAAATTTCCAAAATGGAGATGCATGTAAACCATTGATAAGTTTAGCACGTAATAAATGTATTTTTTTGTATTGTTCCATTGTTTGAGGACAAATATTAGGTGAATCAATATCATGCTGAAAATAAAAATGGCTAAAATCAACTATTTTTATAACCATATTAGTAGACCGGTTCATTCTGGTGTCCCACAAGGATCAGGCCCCTTGGCTCTACATAATATAGTCTATACAAACGATATTTCTATTATTCCAAACAAACAGGTATGAATCTTTATAAACGATATCAATTTTTTTCTTTTCGGACAAGTACCTATTAACGACAAGTATCCACCTTCAAACACTATAGACTCTAATATTCAGTGGTATAATAAATAGCTACTGTGAGTAAATGCTCAGAAATTGTGTCAATATTTTTTCACCAACAAAGTTTAACCGAAATTCCACAATTGTCAAAGAACAGTTACAACATCACATGGTCTAAGACATTCAAATAGAGAAGTAAATCTAAATAAAACCCTAACGTTCTACGCACACATAAAAGACACCATAAAAAATAAACTAGTCCGGCGGATATTGTACCCGGTTTTCAACAAACGGAGTTCCATCTCCATCTCTTCTAAACTCACTCTATATAAAATATTTGTAAGATAATTAATTACATATACTAGCCCTCAATCACGGGGACCTTGATTTAACTTACTGAATGGTCCAAATTGGGGGTCATAGAAAACATTGATCTTCATATTACACTAGGCTTACTATACTTCGTATTAAATTACCCTTATATAAATTTCTACTTTAAAATCAGCATAAACTTTCTTCTATAAAATATCAAACTCCAAATACCAACATTTGCCAAATTTTGATCTCGTAGATGCGTTTTCAATTTTAAACATTACACACCGTCCTATTGATTGGACTTACTAAGAACACAACAACAGAATAGTATTAAAATAACAATTAACCAATCGAAATTATCACGCGAATTCGAATACTTATATTAAGTATGTGTTTGAAATAGGTTAAATAGGCAGAATTCCATCCATTAAGCAATTTAAATATTTTTGAAATGTCGTAACTGAACTCTTTGGGATAACTTATTTTAATTTTAAACAAGCCTATTGAACTTCATATGCTCGGCTCCAGCTCAGAATTTTTACAACAAAATAATGGCATTCTATTGTGCTTTATTTGTGAACTTTTATTATTTTTGTTCCATCGTTTATAATAACTCGTTCCAAGATTTCGGTTATTCAAAAGGGGGGGGGGGAAGGCCAGACATATATTCAACTCCCGAATCTATGAATTTTGACTAAAAAATAAAGCCGATCATTTATCCTTCTTTATTCACGTTTGTACTTTTAATCGAAATACTTATGCCAAAGCCATTCCAAAGTGATTAACCTTACAAATGAGAAGGCCAACTTTACAATAATTCCCCACATTGGAATTTTGTACATTTTTTTGATTGTTCATTCGATTGTTTTACGTGAGTCTGGTTCTTGCATTATTTCCCATCATTAATGCTACACTCATTCTTAAATTTTTGCATTATTTTTAATTGGGGAGGAACATTTGATAGAATGCAAATTCAATTTTACAACTACTTCTTACTAAATGTATTTTTCCTTTATTGTTATGATTTATTAGTCTCCTTTTGTTCCATCAAATTATTATAGTACTTTTAATTTTTAAATTTCTCTAAAAATAGTTTTAAAATAATTTTTTAAATTGATATGATAAAACATTGAGGAGGTAATAACAACGCTATAACTTATTTGGGAACCCAATTCGGACAATATGCAGCTTGAAAGTTTGAAAAATACTGAGCGACTTTTTACAGAAATTATGTTGTGTAGTGACAAAACTTGTTAATTTGACTTGTGATTGCGCACACAAAAGTGCATGAAATGTTACGTGCGTGAAGTTATTCCCCCCACATTGCCGATCAACTCCAAACCGGTGTCAATATTTTGCAACTAATTTGCAATTATTTGCAACCAAGTTTTTATAATTTGCAACTTATAAGTTTAAATGCTATCGATGTTTTAGTGAAGGGTGTATAGCTCCCTAATATTTTCCGATTATTTCTAATAGTTTGAAATTATAATATTGTAACTTGTAAGTATTAACTTAATTTTATTATCAAATTTTTAACCCAATAGAGCACAGGAGATATTTTTAAAGTTTTAATGTCTACAACATCGATAGTACTGCTATGATATATAATAATTATTTATTTGCAATAATCTTCAAAGATTTTAAAGTTGTTAAGATTTTCTTTACTTTTTTTACGAGCAAATTGCAAGAATCGTTTAATAATAAAATAACACTATAATAAATTATGAATAACTATTTTGTAGGTCATATTTCTTATATAGATAGGTATCTAATAATAAAATATATTTTTGAATTCATTATAATGTTGAAATATATACCTAGTAAACTTAACTAGGTGCGTGTTGACTAGTCTTAACCATAAATTGGTAATTAAAATATTTTAATAATATTGACTATAATTTTAGTTAATGTTATACTTATTAATTAATATGTTATAAATATTACAATTATTTTTAATATAAATTGGTCACGAATAAATAGGTATTTTAGAAATTTTGACTATATTATTTAGTTTATTCAAATATTTAAAAAAATAACGTCTATAAAATATAATTAATATTAATATACAAAAGAACTAAATGTATATAATAATATATAAGTATATATAGATCGATCGGGCAATGTGGATGGGGGGCTGCATGAAATTGGCTCCTCCATCACTAAAACATCAACTGCGGCTAAAACAATCGGTTGTAAATTATAAAAACTTGGTTGCAAATAGCCGGAAATTAGTTGCCAAATATTAATTGGACAATGTGGAGGGGGACCAACTTCACGCACGTTGAAACGTTATCGTATCCATAGTATGTTTTCAGATGCTTATAATTGCTTCTCAGAATTAGATTTGATTTTGTAGATTATGATATTATGGTACATCAGACAACAAAGTATTTGTAATCAAAATATTATATCAACTGTTATATTATGACATGGTAATATGTCTACTGCCACAAAATACCTAATAAAATAATTATATTACACCTAGTACTAACTACCAATTACGTATTGGTTTATAAAAAATATTTCCATGATATATGTTCAGTTGCTCAATAATTTAATATTTCTAATTGTTTATGGACTGTAAACTTTATTTTTTTTAATATAATCCGGGCGGACGGACGTTCGAAATCTTACGCATTTACATTTTTATTTCGACTAACTACAAAATAACATATTACACCGCATAAGAGGTGAAGCGCGTAGGTACATAATTAACGGTAAGACTGTGAGAGTACCAACCTATTTATACAAAACTTCCTTTTTACACGTCGACACCGAACAATATAATTAATTAAACACTAGTTTATTCTCCCTCCTCCTCCCGATCAAAATTCCCTGGATACTGCGGCGTCATTTTCCCCTAAAAAAGTTTTATTGTTATACTAGTATTATTAGTTATTATATTATAGATTGTTGTGTATTTACTTTATGAATTACGTTACGGTGGCTTTATTTAGAAGTAAATAGATGTTTTAAGTTATGGCTAGTCATAGTAAACCAACCCAAAGTAAAATATTAGTCCATATCCAATAATAACTCAAAATATTAATTGTCCAAAAGACAGAAAAATTGTGATAAGATACCAGCGTGACCAGAAAGTAAGTGTACTCAATTTTTGTAGGCTTTAAAAAAATATATTAAAAAAAAAATTACATGGTTACATTACTATATTTGTGTGCTATTTTTCTAAATAGTCACCATCTCTTTCAATGCAGGTTATGAGATGGCAGATTAATTTTTTGATGACTGCCTCGTAGAACTCTGCCGCCACCTCCTTTGACCACTTATCGACCGCCCCCTTCACCTCCTCGTCAGTTGAAAATTTTTTCAACCCATGTGGTTCTTCAGGGAAGTGAACAAATGGTAATCTGAAGGCACCAGGTCGGGGGAATACGGAGGATGGTTCAAAACATACCATCCAAATGAGTCCAACAATTGCTTCGTGACGTTAGCCGTGTGGGGTCTGGCGTTGTCATGCAGCAGGAAGACTCCGCTCGTTAACAGATCCCTCCTTTTATTTTGAATAGCTTTCCTCAATTTTTTTAGGGTCTCACAATACTTTGCTGCGTTGATGGTCTCCCCCTGAGGTAATATTCAATCAATATGATGCCTTTGTGGTCCCAAAACACTGATGCCATGATTTTTTTGGCTGAAATGGTGGTTTTAAACTTTTTGGCTGAGGGTGAACTGGTATGACCCCACTGTTCGGACCGTCTCTTGGTTTCAGGTGTATAGTGTGCAACCCAAGTTTCATCTCCAGTAACAATAGACTTGAGAAAATTATCACCGTCCAGTTCATAGCGTTCCAAAAACTGGAGGTTTGCACTCGATTCAACATGTGTTGTTCAGTAAGCTGTTTTGGGACCCATCTTGCACACAGTTTATGAAATCCAAGTGTTCCTGTGATTGTTTCGTGGAGAAGAGACCTTGAAAGTTGCGGAAACATTGCAGAAAGTTCAACCAGAGTCAATCTGCGATCGTCACGGACCGCATTCTCGACTTTTTTCACAATGTCGTCAGTCAATATCGACGGTCTCCCACTCCTCAGATCGTCATGTACATTCGTACGGCCGTTTTTAAACTCCCTACACCACTTGTACACACTGATACAATTCATATGACTTTCACCATAAACGGTTCGTACTTCATTAAAAATCTCATGTGGAGATTTTTTCTTCGCAACGAGGTAACGGATAACGACGCGGATTTCGTACTTGGCGGCAGACTCGATCGACATGTTTAACAAGAAAAATTAGTGCGACCACAGTTTTCAACGTACTGAACTCGTTCTGGTCTTGTTTTAAAGACTAGGAGTAAAGCTATACAGCAGTTTAGCCAACATAGTAAAAAAATATTCCCTATGGTTGTGAGAGTCTCAGTACACTTACTTTCTGGACACGCCGTATATGTTTATGTTATATTTTATTTGCGTGCTTATTTTTAAGTTAAAAATCAATTAATTGCATAATATTAGTAAATTATTGTACTACAATTAGTAGAATATACTATATAGGTCATAGAAATTGTTAAAAAAAAATGTATGTACATTATATATAATGTATATAATATGTAATAACTATATGTAATAATATGTATAATAATTAATAATATGTAATAATATGTAATAACAATGTAATAATTATACATTATTATATAATAATATATACGATTTAGAAAATGTAAAATGCACACAATGAGAATCACTGTTTAAAAATTAAAAATGTTTATGCAATATAATCAGAAATCATATTGTCATAACATAATATAAAAATCCAGTGAAAATGGCAAGTCTCTATGACCATTATTTTGAATGAATAGTAAATTGAATAATGGAACATGGAAAAGTTTTATCTAATCGTCTTAATAGTATTTCTAAGAAATAATAAAAATGTGAAAGCGGACTACAAGGATCTAGTTCGACGTGTTTAAATATTACTACAACACACACACATAGTTTACTAACACTCAAACGAGACAATTATAACGATAGAGGCGCTGTGTTCGATTACATGGATAGCTCTTATTGTCCTATTAAGGGTGAATGAATATATATATATATATATATACTATTACCAATTGAACGCGGCTACACTGCCAAAAGGTAGTGAAACGCCGCTGGACCAGTAAAAATATATATATATATTTATTCACCGAATGCGAACAAGGTGATTTTTAGCTTTGCTTTGCTTGCTTTGACGGCCGAAGGCCGGTGAACCATCCCAGGCGTTGGCCTTTACTGGTGGTGTGATGTGAGTTTGTCGGAATTTTTTTGAGTTCAGTGTTTTAATCGTGTTTTAGTTGATGTGTAGTTCTGGTTTCTGCGTCCACTCTAGGGGGCTTATGTTGTTTTTTTGTTTTTCTGTTGTTGTGTTGTTCTGTTGTTGTAGTCTGGGGCTGATGGCTTTTTGTCCTATTTTTCGTATGTGCTCGGCTCTTGATATAGAGATTCTGTAAAGTAGGGCTTTGCTATGGTTTTTAATAGTTGTTTTGTAGGTTTGAAAATTGGTAGACCTGAGTAGTACGTCGTTACTAGAAAAACTTGCTAGAAATTGCTAGAAAACTTTGCTTGCTTTGACGGCCGAAGGCCGGTGAATCATCCCAGGCGTTGGCCTTTACTGGTGGTGTGATGTGAGTTTGTCGGAATTTTTTTGAGTTCAGTGTTTTAATCGTGTTTTAGTTGTTGTGTAGTTCTGGTTTCTGCGTCCACTCTAGGGGGCTTAT